>PVIU01007677.1:7155-67501 GCA_004026605.1 Ondatra zibethicus
CACAGATCATTCTGTGTGTGCCTATGTGTCTGTGTACACAAGTATGAATGTGAGTGTGTGTAGGCCAGACAACAACCTAAGGTGTTAATTGTACCGTCTATCATTTTAGCTTTTGTTTTTTGAGACAGGGTTTCTTACCGGTCTTGAATGAGCACCAAGGCTAAGCTGGCTGGCAGTGAGTCCCAGGAATCCCGCATTTCTGCTTCCTCGGCGCTAGGATTACAGGTATACATGTCTGCTCCTTCCTTCCCTCCCTCCCTCTTTCCTTCTTTCCTTCCTTTCTTCCTTCCTTCCTTTTCTATTTTTGATGGGTTTTTGGGATTTGACTCAAGTCTTCAAACTTGTGTGACAGGTACTTACTATATCCTCAGCACTGACCATCAATTTCTTCATGGCTTAATGATTCACTCAAATATTCGTTAAGACTTCCCCTATCCTAAAGGTTCTGTGTTGGGAATATTATTTTCAGGTGTGTGACTTTTGTTTATGTTGCATTTGTTTAACTCTGTGAAGCTGTGTTACTGTGCCTGTCCAAAGCAGCTGATGGTTCTAATAAAGAGATGAACGGCCAATGGCGAGGCAGGAGCAAGGATAGGCGGGGCTGGCAGGCAGAGAGGATAAATAAATAGAAGGAGTAAGCTGGGAGGATATGGAAGAACAAAGAGAACCAGGAGAGGAGGATATTAGGGGCCAGCCACCAACGACACAGCAAGCCACGGAGAAAGAAGTAAAGAAAGGTATTACAGAAATAAAGAAAGATAAAAGCCCAGAAGCAAAAGGTAGTTGGGATAACTCAAGTTAAAAAAAAAAACTGGCAAGAAACAAGCCAAGCTAAGGCAGGGCATTCATAATTAAGAATAAGCCACTGTGTGTGACTTATCTGGGAGCTGTGTGGTGGGCCCCTCAAAAAGCCGAAGGAGCAAGACATCACACAATACTTCTAGTATTCTTTAGGACTCAGAAAGCATAAAGCTTGGGAGGCGCCACAGTGAAAGGCTATACACAGTTCTGAAAAGTACAAAGGTGAGGTCCATATTCTTGCCAGCAGGTGGGTAGATACACCAGGGACCTAGGAATGAAGAGAACCTGCTAGGAAGCTGTTAATCCTAAGCATAAAATAAGGCAGAGGCTGGGAGGGAAACAAATATCAGAACTAGTTACTTCCAATCACTGCTGACGATTTCGAGTTTACTCAAATAATATGAAGGTTTGGGGTGGGCAGGGAGTGAGACAGGGCTGCATATTGTCCAGACTGCCCTCACACCAGGTACACAGTAGGGCCTTAAGCTCCTGATACCCTTGCCTCTTCCTTGTGAGTGCTGGGGTTAGATACATGTATCATCATACCTAGCTTAAATATTCTTTTAATTGTATCATGTAATGAAGACTTGCCACTCTATTAAATTCCGTATGTGTGTACATTCTATTAGCTTTTTTTTTTTTTTCGAGACAGGGTTTCTCGGTTTTGGACCTTGTCCTGGAACTAGCTCTTGTAGACCAGGCTGGCCTCGAACTCACAGAGATCCGCCTGCCTCTGCCTCCCGCGTGCTGGGATTAAAGGCATGTGCCGCCACCGCCCGGCTCATTCTATTAGCTTTGCTTCTCACAGAGAACCCTGGCCGGCACACTCATCAAGCTTACCCAGTGACAGACCTTCCGCTTCCCCTTGCACCTTACCAGCTGGTGTATCATGGAGAACACAGATTCTCTGGAGGACCCTCCGCAACCGTGAAATTCAGCCACGGTGTCCCAGCTCCTTACCAAGGAAACCACATTCCAAGTCATTCAGAAGCTGCATACATGGAATCTCCTTGGCTTCTGGCCTCCGTCACAGAAGCTCAGACCATCATACGCCTCATACCATCCCTCTGTCAAGTCACCCCTCGTACCTGCAAGGCAGTAACCCTGCAGCCAGACCCATCAATGTCCCATAGACTGACGGAGGAAGCTTAATATTTAAACTTCCTGGTGTGGAGATCAGTATGTATGTGTTGGGGACTGTGGACCCCCAGAGCCTGAATCTCCTCTAAACAACTTGTTTTCCTGTGCTTGCAGCTGCTCTGAGCATGAGACAGGGGAGTAGTTTCTGGTGGGCTTGCAGCTCAAAGTTGGGGCACGGCCATTGGTCAGGGAAGGCCCTATATAAGCTGCCCTGGAACACAATAAAGTTGGCGTTCTTGATTCAAGGGGACATTCTTGTTTCAAGGATGACCGTCTCTCTCTCTCTCTCTCTCTCTCTCTCTCTCTCTCTCTCTCTCTCTCTCTCTCTGTGTGTGTGTGTGTGTTTCAATCTCCAGCCCCTTGCCCAGCTTGCCAACTGTCCCACAGTGCAGTGGTATGCTACAGGCGTAGTATCTTAGTACACATAGTACAGGTGCTACAGGACCGTGGTACATGTAGTAGCACAGATATTACATGCATGTAGTAATATTTCATTTGTATTTTAATACATAAACCTTACCTGAAGATCAGAACACAAAACAGCCACACCCAGTCAGCCATACAGGCCAGGCAGTGGTGGCACACACCTTTAATCCCAGCAGCCACACTAGTTAACCACAGAGGCCGGGCAGTGGTGGTGCAGGCTTTTAATCCCAGCACTAGAGAGGAATATAAGGCAGGATGAGACAGGAACTCACTCTCTTTCAATCTGAAGATTCCATAGAGGTAAGACCTCTCTAGTGGCTTGGTTGCTTTGCTTCTCTGATCTTCAGGTTGAGCCTCACTATCTGTCCCTGGGTTTTTATTAATTGTGCTTCATATGTAAGTATAATAAGGTGATACAGATGGGAGTTGTACATGTATACACAGGACAAGAAGGCCGGAAAAACCTTCTCCCTTAGTACTGTTCATTCCAGGTCACGATTAGCTTATTTCTGCCTCGGATTATGGGGAGGTGGGTTAGTTCCTCTGTGAGCTAAGCACATATATCCCGGGCATGAACGAAGCAGCGCAATAATGAGTCATTCAGCAAAGGTCCATCTGTTTTGCATTAAGCAGAGAAGGGCATTGTGATGGATACCAGCGGCACTTGCAATGAAGGCAGCTGATGCACACTTGCTGTGCACTGGACACTGCTCTCAGCATTCTACAGACTAACGCATCCAGATCCACAATAGGCCTGATGAGCTAAGTTCTCTCACAAGCCTCACATTAAAGAGGAGTGAACCGAGACGCAGAAAGCACTGCCTAGGAAAGCAGTGCGGCTCGGATCCAGAAAGCCTGCGTGAGCTTCAACAGCACTTGAAACTGAAGGCCATGCTCAGAAATGTGTCCTCCAGGTCTAGCTCATTCACAGTACTATGGCTTTTCATTTGTCTTTGAAATGGCGTTTGCGTCTTCCTCTCCTTTCCTCTCTCCAAACCCGCCCAAATGCCTCTCCTTGCTCTCTTTCAAATTCATGGCCTTTTAGAAATATTTTTTTCAATTTTACTTTTATGATTATAATATAAAGTACTTCTTTTTAATTTTTGTTTTATAAGTTTGTTGCGATACCGGGGAGTGAACCAGAGGCCTTGTTTATGACAAACAAGCACTCTAGCAGTGAGCTGTACCCCCATCCTAGTATTCTTGTTTAGAAGACCACCTCCTTTTTCCACTGCGGGATGGAACGAGAGTGACATAAGAGTGGAAAGCCTATAATTCAATTTATTTCTATTAATTAATGTGTGTGGTATATGTGTGTGTACATGCTCATGTGTTTGGGTGGCTATTTTTATTTGTTGTGTGTGCGCATACATGCAGGTGCCCAAAGAGACCAGAAGAGGGTGTTAGACCCTCCAAAGCTGGGGTTACAGGCAGCTGTGAGCTGGAGCCAGTTCTCTGGAAGAGCAGCAAGTGCTCTTCACTGCTGAGCCACCTCTCTAGCCCTCTGCATCTTCCGTGTCTAGCCAGCTGGTCACTGAGCTTCGGAATCTTCCTGTTCCTGTCTTGCTGGCATTGCGATAATAAGTACAAACAAGTCTTCACATCTGTGTGGCAAGCACTTTTGACTGACTTATCTCTCCAGCCTTCATCTTAAGTTCTTTAAATTTTTTAAATCTCATTTTTTTTCGAGACAGGGTTTCTCTATAGCTTTGGAACCAGTCCTGGAACTAGCTCTTGTAGACCAGGCTGGCTTTGAACTCACAGAGATCCGCTTACCTCTGCCTCCCGAGTGCTGGGATTAAAGGCATGTGCCACCACTGCCTGGCTTTTAAATCTCATTTTTATCGTATGTGTGGGTGCTTGGCTTGCATTGTCTTTGCACCACATGCATGCAGCACCCTCACAGGCCAGGAGAGGATGTCAGACCCCTTGGAACTGGGGTTAGAGCTGCTTGTGAGTTGCCATGCAGACCCTGGGAATTGAACACAGGGCCTCCAAAAAAGGAGCCGGTGCTTTTGACCCCTGAGTCGTTTCTCCAACCCCTCATTTCAAGTTCTGGCCAGGGTCTGAGATTCGGGAGAGGTGGGAGGCAGGCCACACTCACTTTATTTTGAAGAACACAGTACAGAAATGTCTAATAAGCTTTGGAGATAAGTGGGCCCAGAGTGTTAGGCTTTATCATTTGTATGACTTAGGGAGAAGTTCCTTAATGTGAGCTTCTTTCTGGGTGGATGAAGTGGGTGCATTATCTACCCTACAGAATAATAATAATAATAATAATACAATTAATATAAAAAAGCAGTGCATGGAATTTACTTATTACATAAAAATACACAATAATATACTTTATTCTCCCCTACTTTTTAACTTCCACCTCCCCCAATCTATCAGAAAGGTAAAAGGAATGAACAAACTTAAGACAAAAAGCCAAACTATGGATACACGCTTTATCACTAGCAATGATTCCATTTCCCATGGGGAAACTACTCCGTGTGCAGTGCAAACAGCACGCATCCATCTTGGCGATCAGGTGGGAGACACGTGGCTGTGGGCTGAGCGGCACGGTTCTCCAATCCCTGACCACAGGGGTTCGCCAAGAGGTAAAAAGTATAACCTAGGCTATTCCAGGCCTTTCCATGTAGAGTGCTAAGAACAGAGGCCTTACAAGAGTCTCAGACAGAGGATAACTGGGGGAAGGAACATGAGATGACTGCAAGCTTCTTTCCTGTCACTGGGAGAAAGCTGGTCTGCAGGGGAGAAGCAAACCAGCTATAGCCAAACAGTAACGCAGTAGGAGCTGGAAGCTCCAAGCACGAGTGCGCGTCCAAGACCATCAGGGTCGCGCTGGAATCTGAAACACTTCTTCCAGCTTTATGAGCTTCCTTATGATCGCTCAAATACACTTCTGTTTTTTCTTAAGTTTGTCTGAGTTGGATTTTGTCACTGTGTAATTAAAAAAAATATTTAAAACCCAGATATATATTTTATGCTAGGCTTTCTGTAAGATGCTTTATAATCAAGATCCCATGCAGTCTTCATAGCAGGTCATTGAAAAGATAGGCACCACTGCATATTATATTATGTGAACTTCTCTGTAAGTCCAAAGTCAGGACGGCTACTTCTTATATTAACCAAACTGGTAGCAGAATGAAGAATCTTACCAATGAAAATACATTTAGACTGTACCTGCTTAGGGCACAATTAGTTAAACAGTTATGGAGGCCTGGGGATGGAATGTACTGTCTAGCCACACGGAAACACAGGGTAGATGAAGCCAGTTTCTTAGGAAGCACACAGACAGCTACCAAGGATTAAAATGGATGACGCTGGGTGTGTGTGGGGGGAGGGGGAGCAATCAGTAAGTGCTCACTACATATTCAACAAGGAAAATCAGAATGAACGATTTTTTCAGACTGTTTAGATTTCTGAATCATTTGATCCATAGCTCCTGCTGTTCACATCAGTTCCTGCTGTAAGCTGGCATGTCTTTAGTCTAATTTAAGACCATTGTTCTCCAGAGAGGAGGTGTCTCCGCAGGGAAGTCAGCTAGTTATCACTGACTCTCTAGGCATTCATTCTGAGCACCAAACTCAAGGGCTGATGTTGCAAAAGCAAGAGATCTACAGATACTTTCTAGAAACTGAAACTATGAAGATCTGATTAAAAGCAAGTCCCCCCCCTTGACTTACTTGAAACTAAATGTCCCTGCTGTCTCCTTGCCTTGGCTTCCTCCTTACTATGAGTATGCACAAGATCACAGGAGAAGAAAGCAGAGCTCCTTAGGAAAGGCTTCTGACCGCCAACACAAAAGATTTCTCTCTGGTTGGACTGTTAACAGGGGACAAGCGAGTTTTCTTCTTTTAAATAGAAATTTCCGTTATTCTCCAGTTGTTGAGGGAACGGGATAGCCGAGATGGAGGAAAGACAGAGACACAAAATTCAGCTTACTCAGAAAAGCTTGCAAGAGCCAAGGCTGGTGTTAAAGGGTAGGAAAAGAGCCTTTTCTATGTCTCTTGTTCTTCCAGGGAAGTTTCTCTGGACGCCTCCATCTTCCCCTCTGCTTACAGGGGGAGATGAGCAGAAATGGTAATAGTCAGCCAGAGGCATAGCTGGATAATATGGCTACTATATTTCACTGATAAAATTAATATCAGAATTACGATGTTTCTTCCTGCCAAAAGGTGTCTCATAAGTTTCAGTACTACAAATTGTCACTATCTGCCCATGGTATAACTGGACGGCATTTACGATAATGCAGCCACACAAATACAACCCTGAACAAATAATTTAAGAGCATGTCAGGGGAAAAGAATGAATATCTATAGATGTCAAAATACAATTAAATTTGTAGACTATGTGAATAACTTTAGAAGAAACTTCTGAAGGTTGCCGTGCGTCACCTTGCCTGGTTAGACAACTCAGAGAATAAGGGAGCTCTCTGCAAAGTCTGGAAACCTGAATTTGATCCCTAGGATCCCGCAGTAGACAGAATCAACTCCTGCACCTTGTCCTCTGACTTCCACATGCTTGCTGCATGCTCCCTGGCCCCAAAATAAATACACAGAATGTTTTAAAGATGTGTTATATCACCAATGCACCTCACAGCATAGAGGACTGTTATTTATTTATATTGATGAATATGGACAATAAGTCAAAAGGTGATTAAAAGATGGAATTAAATATGAAGACATTGTAGGAATATATTACCAGTATAGTATTACTAGTTTGTTTTGAAACAGGTCTCACTATATAGCCTAGGCTGGTTTTCAACTCATGGTCCCCAGTGTTTTCTTTAGTCTTTCTATTCCTCAATTTTCTTATCTCTGAACTGTATTTAATGAGCAAATGTATGCTGTTCTTAGCATAGAATCCAGCTATGTTGTGCAAGTAGTATTGTCTTTCTTGAGGATGAATCTCAGTAAGTAGTGAACTGGCCAAAGGCACCAAGTTCAGTTAACATCAGAGGTAGGATGAGAGCCTCAGCTTCCTTACCCTTACAGGGGCTGCCTGTGGGATTAAGAAATATCCCCCGGCCCTGACTTATATTGCAGATTGGTGAGCAGGTTTCTTGTCTAATTTCTCTATAAACTTTCTCACTCCTCCTCTTTCCCCTGTTTTTATGAGTCATAAATATACTACTAAAAAGCAAAAGAAATGTGTTTGAATGTTTGACCGCATTAAGCAAATTAAATGGATTTACCATTTCAAGAGCCTTCAATGGATTTATTTGTGTACAGAGTCTCAGAACATCTACTATTTAGCTTGCAATCCCACCTCTTCTCCCATAGGTCAGCTCCATTCCAGCCACTCAGCAGCAGTCTCACAAGGTGTGCTGTCTCATGGAGTTGTTTCTTCTCTTCTGCTAGTCCAGCTCTTACTGGGCCTTCTAGACCTGGTTCACATCTCATCAAAACTGTTCCTGATTATCTGTCCATGGCTATCCTTCTTCTGTGTTCTCATGGTACTTTAAGTCGACATTATAGCACTTTCTCAGTGGTCACCTGTCTGTTACCCATTAACTGGGTCTAGGCTGGGCTCCCGAAGGCCAAGGACCACCGTATAGTTGAAATCTTCCGTGATAGGCATCCTGATTGCAGTGAGTAGGGTCTGTATTTTCTTAGCGCTCCTCTGCTGGGCCACAGGTTTCCAAAAAGAAAGCTTTGGATTCTCAAAGGGGAAGATTTATACCTAATGGACCGTCCAAAAAATAGCAATGATGTAAGTCTGTGTGTATTGCAGAGTCTTCAATACAAAGTCACTATGCATGGGAAAGAATTGATTTCTCTTTTTCTAGTCCAATTGTAATTAGAAGCCTCTTTAGATTCATCCAAAATAAAGTCTATTTCCCTAAACATGCAAAGCACTGAAAGATACTGTTCCCCAAACTCTAATAAATTCCCTGAAAGTTTGGGAATTGAAAATACACTTGTGTCTATGAATATTAAGGATCTCTAATAGGGTCAACTCTGAGAACAATTTTAATCTCACAGAATTAAACACACCATATGACTGAGAAATTCTACTTTTAGGCATATGGCCAAGGGAAATAAAAATCCATCCATTCAAAAGCTAACACATGAATGGTCATAGTGACATTATTCATAACAGGCAAGGAGTAAAAACAATACAAGTGCTTACCAACGGATGAGAATTCATAAATGAAGATCAATATATAATAGGCTATCAGTCAGTCTCAGAAGGAATCACCTTGAGCCCAGGAGTTTGAGGTCAGCCTGAACATAAATGGGGAAGTAGGCGAAAAAGTTGAAATTTGGCCATTTCTGCCTCCTAAATCTTTACAGTCACCACCGTTACCAGTTTAACGAGACTTCCTGTTGTAATATTTTTATCCCTCGCAAGGCAAACCCATGCCATTACTGTCACATAGAGACAGGCATTTCAGTTATTTGTTAACTAAGACTTGCTTGGTTGTTTTCGGGATGGTCTCAACCCTTCTGTTCTCCTCCCATCACACACTCAACAGTTTACAAAGTAGACAGCTTTCAAGGCATGCTACACATGAACAACATATACACCACATATAAGGAGAGAAAAGCATAGGACTTTCTGGCATAAATCTCAACAACCACAGCCCCAGTTCATAGAACACTTAGAGAGGAAAGTTCATATAGATAAGGAAGTGCTTAGTATCTTTCTCCTTGGTTTAAAAGGCAGTTGGAAAACCTCCTTTTTTTTCTGTGAGTGAAGGTTTTTAATCAGGGGGTAGGCGGCAAAGTCACATGGACTTTTGAACAACACATATCCCAAGTCTTACATATCCCTTACAGGCTCTGATTTACTTAGGATAAAAGTAAGTCATTATTTACATTTTTCTTAAAATTTTTATAGTTGGACATAGTGGTGTGATGTGGGAGTCCCCTCTGTGTGCTGGGATTACTATTAATGAATAAAGAAACTGCTTTGGACCTATAGCAGGGCAGAACTTAGGTAGGCAGGAAAAGCTAGGCTGAATGCTGGGAGAAAGAAGGGCAGAGTCAGAGAGAAGCCATGGAGCTGTGGAGACAGACACTGGGAACTTTACCCGGTAAGCCACAGCCACATGGCAATATACAGATTAATAGAAATGGGTTTAATTTATATAAGAGTTAGCCAATAAGAAGCTAGAACTAATGGGCCAAGCAGTGATTTAATTAATACAGTTTCTGTGTGATTATTTTGGGTCTCAGCTAGCTGGGCGGCTGGGAATCAACAAGCAGCCCTCTTACTACAGTGGTGCACACCTTTAATCCCAGCACTCAGGAAATAGAGGCAGGTGGATCCCTGTGAGTTTGAGACCAGCTCAGAATACATAATGTGTTCTAGGTCAGCCAGGACTAAATAGTGAGAGACTGTCTCAAATATATTTTTTAAGTTACAGCAGGGTATAGTCTCAAACACCTTTAATCCTAGCACTCAACAGGCAGGAGCAGGTAGAGCTCTTGTGAGTTCAAGGCCAGTTAGTGACACATAGTGAATTCCTACATTTATTTGGTTTTGTTTGTGTGGGTGTGGGTATGCATGCCACATCACACATGTGGAGGTCAGAGGACATGTCACTTGTAGGAGTCAGTGGGTCCTGGGGATTGAACTCAGGTTGTTAGGTTTGGTGACAAGAACCTTTACCTATGTGTGCATGTATGTGTATGCGTGCATGTGTGTGAACAATTTTTGAGACTTTCACTATGTAGCCCCCAGGCCTGCAACTCACTATGTAGACAAGGCTGGCCTCAAAGTCACAGAGATCTGACTGTCTCTGCCCCCTGAATACTGGGATTAAAGACACACACACATCACAGCTGGCTCCAGTGTTTATACTTTTCAACTTCATCAAGTCATTTGGAAATCGTGTTAGAAATCTTTATAAAGAATGAGATGGGGAACTGGGTTTTGTCTCAGTTTTCATGTAAATCATCCAAGAATCCATTTAACAATCAGGTCAAACTCGTCTACAGCTTTAAATCAGAAACCAATTGTGTGTCTTTAGGAAAGAGGATTTATTCCTTAAAGTGAGCACCAAGGACAGAGCATTCTTAAAAAGCGTTCTTCTGATTCCCCTACAACTTCCTACATGCTTTCCGAGCTCCTGCATGATGCTGGCGTCATGAAAATGTGGTTTGATGGAAGGAAGTTTGTCTATTTTATTCTTGCCACAGCTTAAGTCATTTTACTCTGAACCTTGATAGAATGAAGAACTGTTAAAACAGTTTTAAAAGATTTCCTGACTTGGGTTTTTGTGTCAAGATAGCGCCTCTGTATTTTCTCAAGTGTCTCCCTGTTTGCAGATGGGTTTGAGGTAGAAAAATGATCTAGAAGCCTTGGTCAGACAGAAGGGGAGGACAGAGAGAAGCCTGACCCTTCTAACTCTGTGGAGGAATGAAAAGAACAGAACCATAAAATCAAACACAATTCTATTTACACACCACTCCTCATCAAAGCAAAGGAATAACAGAAATATCAGGACTCCATTTTCCCCAGGTATATATGGAGGTAGGCTTCTGGCAGCTGTAGCTCATTCTGTGGCAACATACAGCATGGGAGCAAGGGCTTGGAGAGAACAGAAGGAAGAGGACAAAGAGGAGCTTGGTTTATCGCCACAAACTACATATAGACAGAGCACAGCACGCAGTATGTCTACAGGTTGCTAGGTGGTGAGTGGAAAGAAGAGTTCTCATTGCCCCCAGACTCAGAAACAAATGCAGCACCTCTTCCCCAGTAGGTTTCCACACTGCGTGCCCAAAGACAGGAAGCATTGGTTACAACTCAGCAGATAACTTCAGGGCACATCACGGATTAGACAAAAAGGTAGAAGATGCCACATATGGTTGTTATACACATATAACATAGACATCTATTGGAAGAAGGCCGCTTGTTGGTCCCAGCTGCCCAGCTAGCTTAGACCCAAAATAATCACACAGAAACTGTGTTAGTTAAATCACTGCTTGGCCCATTAGCTCTAGATTCTTATTGGCTAACTCTTATATATTAATTTAACCTATTTCTAGTAATCTGTATATCGCCACATGGCAGTGGCTTACTGGCAAAGTCTAGGCATGTCTGACTCTGATGGAGGCTCCATAGCTTCTCCCTGACTCTGCCCTTCTTTCTCCCAGCATACAGCCTACCTTTTTCCACCTAGTTCCGTTCTTCCCTGCCATAGGATCAAAGCAGTTCTTTATTCATTAACCAATAAAAGCAACACACAGACAGAAGGACCTCCCACACCAGACATCTTCTCTTACTCACAAAGAGACAAGCAAGCAATCCCAGAAGTCAGGGATATATACTAACCAGTAATGTTTTACCAGACATTGTTCTTAACTGATGAGATCTGGAGATAGATATTACAGATGAACGGCTACCCCAACCAGGAAAGATTTGGGATGGAGAGAGGGACGCAGACACAACTCTGAAAGATGAAGATTTTACTCAAAGAATTCCGATTATGACAGTGAACTTTGAAAATGGTCAAAACAGACCATCCCTAACAATAATGATCATTGTGGCAGGTTTTTCTTTTCTAAAGGCCACAGGCTGGGGGACTAGAGAACTGGCTCAGCAGTTAAGAGCGTGTGCTGCTCTTCCAGAGGACCTAAGTTTTGCTCATGTCAGGTGGCTCACACCTCCTGGAACTGCAGCCCCATGAGATCGAATGCCCTCTTCTGGTCTCTGAAGGCACCAACGTGTGTGGTGTGCATGCATATGTACCCATAAAAAGCAGAGCTCACAAATTAGGCCAGCAAAATGATCCAACGGGTAAAGGCATTTGCTGCCAAGCCAGATAATGAGTTTAATCCTTGGAACCCACATAGTGGAAAGAGAGAATTGACTCCTGGAAGTTGGCCTCTGACACCCAACTGAACACCACAGCATGTGCATGGCCTACCACCAACATGAAATAAATAAAATTTGAAGAAAATCTAAAAAGTAAGTAAATATCATAAATTCTTTATATTTTATCTATCAAGAAGTTTCAAATCTGTGTTCCTTTTCCTTGAAAATCAAAAGGGATTTGTGAGTCTCTCAATCAATAAACGGTGGCAAAAGTAACACATAACTTCTAAGGCTATGAACTGAAGTCCTGACCAGAAGGTGCTTGCCCCTGAAGCTCTGAGCCACCATGTAAAGAAGTCTACTTCTCTGAGTGTTTTGAGGAAGTCCAGGCTGCACGTAAAGATATGAGCACGTGTGTGAAAGTGCTGGGTGGCGTTTTGAGTCGCTGCAGGCCTGGTGACAGGTGAGTGAAGATACTCCAGGATGGCTCTAGCTTCGAGCCATTAAGTTATTCCAAGCCACTCACTTAGGCCCCGGATGCTGGCAAGCACAAGTAAGTTCTTGTTTTGCTGTCTGAATTCCTGACCCACAGAATCCACGTGCAAAAATGAAAATGCTGTTTTATGACACTGAAACATGCTTTAGTATGATTTCAAACACGTTTTAGCGTGACCAAAGTTTTATGATTAAGTATCTAGGATAACTGGTAGAACTAAGAGAAAAATATGTAACTATTTCCTTCCTCCTAGTCTGTAACATGGAAATAATGGTAACTTTAGTTGGTTAGTTGAACAGCTGTAGGCCAAAGCAAGGTAAATGTGATTGTTTTTTCTTTAGAACAGGCAAAATCTCCCTTCTCCTCCATGAACCTCGTGCAGAGCCCACACGACTTTCTGGCCACGCTGGATGATTCAAAATCCACCACTGAAAATTTCCATGTCCACCTCTGGCTACTCTAGCGGTTCTGCAGATGTGAAGGGTAGATCTGTTTCATTCTTTCCCTGGTTCTTCTGCTCTGTTTCTCACTGTGCAGAAGGTGCACAGTCTCTGACGTTTCTTCCCCGTGCCCTTCTAGACTCTAGTTGTTCTGATATGAGGTACGACTACGAGGGTAAGGGGCAAGGACTTTTGGCGGCTAGCTGCCTTAGAATCTCCTGAACAGAGTTCCTCATTGCCTAGATGTGTATTTGGAGAATGAGCTTCCTCACTGTGTGATCCTCAGACCTAAAGAACAGCATCCAGCTCTATTGTTCTCTGTCGGGCCATTTTCTGACATCCACTACTACCGTACTAAGCCCTCTTGGATGGAGAACTGGCAAATTTCCATGAGACCACTAGACCGATCAGACTTCTGTCTATACCAGTGGTGGGGTGATACCATCCCTGCCCCTACTTACTCCATTTCCCTTCTGTCTGGACTGGAACAGGCAGAACTGTAGTTGCCTGCCTTACATGCATATTCACCAGGAATCGGCCTTCTCCTTTTTTTCTTTTCTTTTCTTTCCCCTTAACACCTGTAATTGGTTTGTTGTAGAACCCACTAGATCAAAGGGCCCACAATTTCTCCCCAGTCTCTTGTGGGTTGTGGCAAAGGTTGATGTACAGGGACACATGTCATGACTGGGTTAGAAGATCTCATAAGATCACTTCTTTGAGTCTCAGGATTATGTCAGCCCTGCTTACCAACTTCTCTCTTTACCTCATGGGATCTTACTTCTGCTTTCAGCTGTGCATTCTATTTACCATTTGCACTGTAACTGAGAAAATTCTATTTGGCATTCCCTTACACAATTACTGTATAGGTTGCTGTGATGCTGAATATATTGTTTTAAAAACTGTATATAGTAACAGTTATTACAGTGAAAATTTTATACAGTTCTTCTGTTCTTGGACACTTAGATATTTAACTATTTGTTTATTATGTGGCTTCTTTGCCTTTTGGTTAAGGTCTAATATGTTTGTTTTGCTGGCAAACTGAACCCGGGCTTGACTCATGCTAAGCATGGTCAATAGCTACAACATACTTGAAAGGAGTTGTCTGTCTGAGATCCAACACTGCATGAAGACTGTATGCCAACAACTGCTTTTTGGTCATCTCAAGAGTGATTTTAAAAATATAGCTGGGCGGTGTTGGCGCATGCCTTTAATCCCAGCACTTACTCAGGAGGCAGAGGCAGGCAGATCTCTGTGAGTTCGAGGCTAGCCTGGTCTACAAGAGCTGGTTTCAGGACTGGCTCCAAACCTACAGAGAAACCCTGTCTCGAGAAATATGTATATACACACACACAGAGAGACTCAAGGGGCTGAATGATCATCTTAGCAGTGTATGCTGTTTGTTGCTAGCCACTACAGCATTTTAGAACTTAATATGGAGTGCTAAGTCTCTCCCTTTTCATACAATAACCTAGAAAGAAAGTACAAAAGAGAGTATGCAATTAATATGACCATAGCAATTAAAAGCCAATGGCTAACAGCTCAGTGGCATTCTTAGAAGAGTGCCACCTCTATGAATACAGATTGCATGTGCTAGTAAATAACTGGAAGCAACATAAATGTCCAAGTGGGGAAATAGATATGTAATATACGGCATCTTCACTAAGATGATAACCTTAAGATTTATAGACACTTCTAGGATTTAAAAGACCATACCTGATGTCTTCTGATCTCAGAAGCTAAGCAGGGATGGGCCTGGTTAGTACTTAGATGAGAGGCCACCTGGGAATACCAGGTGTTAAGAGTTTAAAAAAAAATAAAGGAAAAGGAACAGATGAAACAAACGTGATGTCTTGATAATATGTGATACCATTTGAATCTTTATTCATTTCACAATTTGCTTTATTTGCCTATATAATCAAGATTTCAATAATTCAAAACTGGACAAGTATTGTGGAGAAGTAAATGCACCTATTCATAATTACAGTGTATGGGGGAGAGGCAGAATATAAAATGCAAGCTTATCGAGAGTCGGTTACCATGTGAAAACCAACTGTGCATCAACTGTATCATCAACCTAATGATGATATTCTTTACTTTCTATAGTGAGTTTCTATAGAGCATTTTTCATAAAAGGAATCAGAATCCTTTAAGGAACTGGATAATTCCATATCTGGATCAAGAAATGTATAAAATAAACCTGGAAGAGCTTGTCATAAATATCACAAAGAAATCATTAGACTAGTAGTATCATATCTGATATAGCCAATGTGAATAGGGTACCACAGGCTAAGGACAGTACAATCTGAACTTCAAAAACAAAAATAATAGGTACAAATATGTTGAATATATTTAAGCATGTGATTTCATAAGGAAGTAGAAATTTTGAATGCTATTATTTATAAAGCAATAAAAAATAAAAACAATATGAGAACCAGATTATAGTGTATGCCCATAGTTCCATTTACTCAGGAGGCTGGGGTGGGAAGAAATTGACTTGATGCTAAGTTCAAGATCAGCCTGGCTAACACCTATAGATACTCTCTCAAAAATGCCACAATTGATCTGTTTGAAGGGTATTATGGGACCGATTCACGGTTCTTTATATGTCCCGTGCATGAGTGTACAAGAGCTCATGGAGGAAAAGGATGAGTTCAGGCATCACCCCTCAGGATCCATCTACCTGTGGTGAATTACTGGGAAGCTGGGGCTCAAATAGTAGGCTAGGTTGGTTGGCCAGGGAGCCCCAAAGCTCTTCCTCTTCCTACCTCCCCTGCACTGGGAATACAAGCATGTGCCACCACACCCAGCTTTGTGTGGGTTCTGGGATTGAACTCAGACCCTCCCTTTTTGATGGAAAAGTGTTTTATTAACTAAGGTGTCTCCCCAGTCCCTTACCCCCACTATTCTAACAACTTGTCAGTCAGTAAAAGCAGCCAGCATAAAATCCAGAGTACAGTAGTTCTAATACATTGATCACAATGACTGTAACTGTCTTTGAGCTGTTGTCTGATGAATGCTATACCCTGTGTTAACTGGTGTGGGAGGTCCTTCTGCCTATGTGTTGCTTTTATTCGTTAATGAATAAAGAAATTGCCTAGGCCTGTTGATAGGATAGAACTTAGGTAGGCAGGGAAAACTGGACTGAATGCTAGGAGGAAGAAGGCAGAGTCGGAGAGATGCCATGGAGCCTCTGCCAGAGCCAGATGTGCCTACGCTGGTAAGCCACTGCCACATGGCGATACACAGATTAATTGAGATGGGTTAAATTAATATGTAAGAGTTAGCCAATAAAAAGCTAGAGCTAATGGGCCAAGCAGTGATTTAATTAATACAGTTTCTGTGTGACTATTTCGGGGCAAAGCATCTGCGAACCAAAAGGCAGCTCTCGTTTGCAACAATAAACGAGACAGGACATTGCCTGGGAAGTGCAAAAGGAAACTGCCAGCCCAGCGTCAGAATGCTAGAGTTTAAAATGTATTTTAGAAGCAAGTCCAGCAAAGGCTCACTTTGGAGACACTTGGAGAGGATCTCTGAGCTGAGTTTGAAGGATTACTTCAAGGAGTAGTTTGAATGAGAAATGTCTCCCATAAACTTGGGTATCTGAACACTTAGTTCCCAGTTGGTGTGTGCTGCTTGAGGAGGATATGGAGCCTTTAGGAGGTACTGCCTTGTGCGACACTGGGGGTCAGCTTCCAGTTCACCATTTCCTGGTGTGTAGATGAAATGCTATTAGCCAGCTTCCTGCTCTAGTGCCCTACCATCATGGACTCAAACACTCTGGAACTATAAACCAAAATAAACTCTTTCTTTCCTAAGTTACTTTTAGTTACAATATTTTATCAGGGCAACGAAAGCAAACACACTGCTCCCTAGAAGGTTTTGTCATTTCAGACCCGTCTCAAATGTGTGTCCCAGACTCTCACATGTAGCGCCACACTCCCAGCACGCAGACATTTCTCAAAGTCACAGCTTTGGGCAACTCACTGTGATTTAATTTCCATTCCTTGAAACTGGAATGGTGCGGGAGAATTGTCTGTATTCTGTCAATCATGATTTAAAGAAATGCTGATTGGCCATTAGCCAGGATGTATAGGTGGGACAATGAGACAGGAAGTAGAGGTGGAGCAAGGAGAATAGGAGAATTCTGGAAAGCAGGAAGCTCTATAGGCATTCCTGCCTGGACCACTGAAGAAGCAGGATGTGACTTGCCCCACTGAGAAAGGCACTGAGCCATGTGGCTAACATAGATAGGGATAATGGGTTAATATAAGCTACAGGAGCTAATGGGAGGCCTGAGCTAATGGGCCAATCAGTTTATAACCTAATGCAGACTCTCTGTGTGATTTTCTTTGGGGCCTAAAGACTGTGGGACCTGGTAGGAAGACAGAAACCAACCAGGCCCTCATGCTACACTGGAAGACCCTTGAGATGTTCCTTACAGGCAAATCTAACTCCTTAGCACTCAGTTCTAGCTTTGGAATCCCACTTTGTGTCACTGCAAAGTTAATCTGGCTCCAGCGTGAAATGGATGTGAAGATGCTCATTGTCATGGTGAGATTTCCCATGAAAGGTTCAATAAGTATAAATACATCACTCCACTCTGCTACCTCCTCTGCCATTAATACTTCCATATGGCTCTGTGCTAGGCACGTTAACTCGAGGTTTCTTTTCCACGTTATCCTGGTAAATCTCAAACTCAGTGGAGTAAGAAGCATCATTCCAGCAGGGCAGTGGTGGCGCACACCTTTAATCCCAGCACTCAGGAGGCAGAGGCAGGTGGATCTCTGTGAGTTCAAGGCCTGATCTACAAGAGCAAGTTCCAGAACAGGCTCCAAAGCTACACAGAGAAACTAAACCAAATAAAACAAAGCATTATTCCAGTTTTACAGGCAATAAAATAGGAAGCAGAGAAGGAAATAATTCACTCAAGAACCCAAACACTGAGGCAGGTCTTCTGAAGATAGACACTGTCATCTCTCACTGACATCTCACAGAGAAAAAGTGGCCAGCCGTGAGGCAAAGACTTACTGGGCAAGAGGGATGCTTCGCCAGTCAACGTCATCCTACCACTGAAGGCCTTCTAGAAAGCACCCTCTTTAGGTTTTCTTCTATGGACTTGACTCCTCCATTCTGGATGGATTTACTGTTTCCTAATCTCATATTTGCAGCCTCCATTATCCTGAACACCTTACTACTTTTTAGCCCATACACTTCTGAGTCTAAGTCAGGTTCCCTTCTGTCTCAAAACTCCTGTCATCTTCTATACCTGAGCTCTCGCCTTTCCACGGTGTGTGTCGCAGATCGTATCTACCCATATAAGGGCGGCATTCAGCTTCTGGTGTGTATTTCTCGTCTCCCCATTCTTCGGATTCTTTGAAGGCAGGGTTAAATACTGATTTACTCCTTTAGGAAGGGAAAGAACATGATATATTCTCCAGTCACAGTTGTCAGAATTAATCGGCATGCTGGCAAAGGCCTGCTTTACACTTCTGCACATTTTGCTTAGCACCCGGCTATCATATCCCGTTACTCCCTCCAATCTAAAGACCAGCCAGAGATAGAAAGCAATGCCAGGGGTGTTTCATTTGGGGAAGGAACAGATGTGCTTTCAAGCTTGGTGTAAATTCACTGCCTCTGGTGCTCAGATGCTGATGAGTTGAGGCTATGGAGAGCCCATTCTGTCGTTTCTCATTCCTTAGAAATATCAGCAATAAAAAAAGTAATACTGGCAGCATTCCTAACCCCTACCAAATGCAGACTTTTAAAATTGAATTTTGTCAATATTTTACATGTATAAGCGTTTTGTCTTCATGTATGTTTGTGTACCATGTATATGACTTGGTGCCCACAGAGACCAGAAGAAGGTATCAGATCCTTTGGAACTGGAATTACAGATGGTTGTAAATCACCATGTGGTCCCTGGGAACTGAACACAGAAAAGCCATCTCTCCAAGACCCCAGTTTTTTTTTTAAATTGTGATAAAGTACACAAAATACAAAATATAAAACCAACCATCTTGGCTATTTTAAGTGGCTAAGGTGGTAAACAAACTATCCTGAGCTGGCATTAACGACATTCACATTGTTGTGTCACTATTACGACCATCTTTACTTAGAACTCTTTCAACTTGTATCACTGAAACTTTGAATCCACTGCACAATAAATAGTTCCTTACAGTCTCTCCCCTCAGACCTTTCAAATCACCATTCTTTCCATCACTGATCTAGATAAGTTATCTAGATAATATTTGTCCTTTCTGAGTAGCTTATTTATCATAATATCATCAAAGTTCATCTATTTTGTAACATATCTATGTGTCAACATTTTTAAGGCTATTATCCTTTTTTCTTTCTTTAAATTTTTTCAAGACAGGGTTTATTTATGTAGGATGGCTGTCCTGGGACTCATTCAGTAGACCAGGCAGATTTTGAACTCACAGAAATCCACCTGCCTCTACTTCTGAGGGCTGGGATTAAAGGCGTGCACCACCACCACCCAGCAAGATTATTCTTTTGCATGCAAAAATAACATTTTTCTTATCCATTCATTCACTGATGAACATGTGGATTACTTCCCCATGAGGAAATAGGATATGATGCTAGAGAAAACAAGCTCAGGGGATTCAAGGGCAACACAGACTACATAGCATATTCAAGACTATCATGGGCTACATGAGCTCCTATCGCTAAGATGAAATATACTAACACTTGGGAGCCTGGAGAGATGAGTTGGCCGTTAAGAACATCTGCTGCTCTTTCAGAGGAACTAGGTTCTGTTTCCAGTTCTCATGGTAGGTTACAACCATCTAGAACTCCAAGTTCCAGAGTATCCAATGCCCACTTATGGCCTTCACAGGCACCAGGACACACATGATACACATACAAACATGCATGCACACTTACACAAGTAAAGCTCAGGAGAATGTACTGAGTTAAAGTAATATTTTTGTTGTATTTTGGAGACAGAGTCTTGCTATCTGGCCCTAGGCTGACCTCAAACTCTCCATGTAACACTGGCTATCAAACTTATAACCCTCCTAATTACCCCTCAAGTGCTAGTAGTACACACCTGGTCTAATTGGCATTGTAGACAACTTCATGATAGCAGAATAAACATCATTTCAAGTAGTCATTAAGGAAGAAAAATCATATCTTGGCCATAAAATAAATTTCAACAAACTTAAAATGATTGTTATTATACAGAATGTATTTTATTCTCACCATAGAGCCAAAATAGAAATTGGGAAAAGAGAAATAACAAGAAAACCTACAAACATTTGGAAACTAAACAACATACATCCAAGTAATCCATGAGTCAAAGTCTCAAGAGAAATAAAAGACATTGAACTAAATGAAAAATGAAAATTATTAAAAATTTTAGAATAAACTAATACAACCCTCAAATGGGACTTATGGCACTAAATGCACATAATAGTACTAGAAGAAAAGCCTCAAATCAGTAACTTAAGCGCCCACATTTTAAAAAAAAACTAGAAAAACAATATTCATCAAAAAAAGAAAAATAGAAAAATGTTATAATAGAGAACAGAATAGATAAAATCTGTGAAATAAACAGCTGGTCCTTTAAATTATCAATAAGGTAGGCATGGTGGCACCCTTTAACCCTGGCCCATGGTGGGTTGATTGGGCTCCAGCGCCAGGCCACACATCTAAGATGATATGGGTGACATAATTAGACTTGATGGGCAAGGGGTAAAAATGGGACCAGCTGGGTGGGTGGGGGAAGGGGCTGGAGCTGGGAAGAGTTGGGGGCAGGGGGATGAATGTGACCAAATACATTTCACAGGATTCTCCAAGAACTCATTAAAATTGCCACAAAGGGCAAGAATTGTCTGGGAAGGGGCTGGATCTGAGCCAAAGTACAGGTGGTAGAATTAGCTGGGAGTGAAGCACCTCATCTACTCTGAGAGGAGGAGGAAGAAAGAAGGCCTGGAAACCCCGGGCAAACTGGGACATCTGACTGTGATTTGTGCGGACGGCCATACCCTGATCGATTTTCTTTGTGATGAGAAGACGAGGTCACCAGCAAACACTGAAGGCTATGTTAGTGGACTAATCCAAAGCCAGGAACACACATATTTAATAATGATAATAAAAGAAGAACAGACAGTTACTGTTTGTTCCCGCAGCTGTTCATTAGAACTACTACAACTTTCTTCAAATAAACCACCAGGGGGCAACGCTGTGACCAATCTTCTTTTCCCTCAAATCTTGCCATATTGTGAAATTATAATAGCCTATAACGCATTGTGTGCTGTAAATTTTCCCTCCACAAAATCCTGTTTAATATTTAAATACATGTACCCATGTGTTCTCATGCATGTGTGAACTCACAGTCATACATGGGGACGAAGCTCCTTGTACACTTCTCCGCGTAATCCCATGATGCACCCAGGGTAATACATAGTATGTTCCTTCTCCCCACCCAATTTCTTTAGGACACACAACAAATACTCTCTAGCTCAGTGCTTTTCAACTTCCTAATGCTGGGACCCTTTAACACGGCTCCTTGTATTGTGGTGACCCCCAGTCATAAAATTATTTCATTGCTACTTCATAACTGTGATTTTGCTACTGTTATGAATCATCATGTATGCGGCTGGTACGCGGGCTAGCCAACACTCGACCCCTGTGAAAGGTGTAGCGACCCACATGTTGAGAAACGCTGCTCCAGATCATTTGGTCTTGCTTATGGCTAATCAATTAGAAAATCCAATGAGAAAAAAAGTCCCCCCAAACAAAAGCCTGTTGCCTGATGTGATGTCATATCCCTTCAATACCAGCCCTTGAGAGAACCAGGAGATGACCTCGACTTCAAGGCTAGCCTGGGCTACACAGTGAGTTTCAGGCCAGTGTGAGGGTTAGACCCTATCACAAAACAACACAACACATCACATCCTGGCAAAAGAACATCTTCTGTATTTTTCCCTATTGCCTACCTTTTCCCACAAATTAGAGTTGTTTCAAAATAGCCTTCAGCTGTCATGTCGTTAATAAGCCACTTTTTCCTTTATCTCTGATGCTTGATGCACCCTTAAAATGAAGACATGTCAATCTACAATAACCACGTGACTATTACAGCTATTTAGGGGTGATGCATGTAGCAAACTGACTGGAAAATACCTCTAAGTTTGAGTCTAATTAATTTGAGCTTCTAAGAAACCAAGAACAGAGCTGTAACTCCAAACAGTTGGCAGAGGTTTTTTAAAGAAAATGTAAGGGCTGGGGATTCAGTGATAGCCCATTTGCCCAGAACTGGCAAGACCTTGACTTCATAGGGAAGACCTTTAGTTCCCACCCTAGTATGAGGACGTGCGTGCAGAAGCCAACTGTTTGCTCCAGAAACGTAGTGGATGTAGAAGGAGGGCTGTGCTCTGCAAGCATGGGTTATTTAGGTTGCTTGTTTGAAGCAGGACGGCTGGACTGCTACAACTGGAGTGGCTTCCAGTCACACCAAGCTGTTGCTCCAGTCAGATGCCTTAGGGGCTGGAGCCAAAGGGAATGTGTGGACGGGGGGAGGGGGCTGAGGTCATCAGAGGACCCAAGAGCACTAAGGAGTTTAAATGGGTAAAATCTGAGTTTGACACAAGCCTCCAAACTTGGCTATTTTGAGCTAAAGCTGTTCTAAAAAAAAACACTCAAAAGCTAGGTCATAAAGAGAATCTACGAGAGGGAAGGGTTGATGTAGCCAGGACTCAAAGAGCAAGAGCAACAGTATCAACTTTTTTGCAAGCTGTTTCAAAACAAAGTTTCAAAGACTTCTAAAGTAGTAGTATTTTTTTTTTTTAGTGCAAGGATGACCTGAACTTCTAATCCTTCTTCCTTCTCCTCCTTCGAATGTGGTATTCCAGACTTGTGCCACACAGCCCTGTTTAGGCAGTGCTGGGATAAAACCCAGGGCATCTTGTATGCTAGGCAAGCATTCTACCAACTATGTTATATTCCCTTCTAATTAGAAAATTGCATTTTTTAAAAACAGGACACTATTCCACTGGCTGGTCTTGCAGTTTGGACTGGCCTTTAGCTGACTGTGCAGCCAAGGATGGTTTTGAACTCTTGATTCTCCTGCCTCCGCTTTCCAAGGGTTGGGATTACAGGCATGACCAACCACACCCCCTAAGTTTAAAAAAAATCCCCCTAATTTTTAAAATTATTATTGGGTATGTGAGTGCATATACACACCACAGCATGAGAGTGGAGGTCAGAACTCTTCTTCCATCTTAACATGGTTTCCAGGGGATCAAATTTAAGTCACCAGGTTTGAGGGACAAGCACTTTTACCCACTGGGCCATCCTGGTGTTGTTCACTCAAGCATGAGCTTGAGTATTGTTTGCTGAGTTTGAGGGTGGGGAAGCTGGGTTGTGTGTATTCCAAAGAGAGACAGGATCTCACATATGTTAAGCTAGCCTAGAACGCTGAAACTACGCTGGCTTTGAACCTGTGATCTTCCTGTCTCTGTCTCCCAAATGCAAGCGCTGAAATTACAGGCCTGGGTTAGAGCAACAGGCAAGGCAAAACAAAACAAAACCCTCTCCTAATAATTAAAATATTTTACTCACATCAACACCCCCCAAAATGAGCCTTAAACATTAAACACCTCTACTGTACTATATGTCAAATCTTTGTTCATGTTCAAAAGTCACGCACCAAATCCTTACATTTCCCGCACCCACCCCCGCACAAATGACCTAAGTCAGATTCCATTGACACAGTTGCACTCCCCAACAACAACACTTCCTTTGAAAAACAGAATGTCACTTCCTCAGTCCAGAGGCCAGAAGTCCCTTGATTCTGATCTGGGGAGCAGAGACAGGAAACTCTGGTAAGCTTCTGTCCCCCACGGCCAGCCGCTAGCGCAGCTGACAGAGGGCAGGGTCTGTTGGGAGCTCCCTTGATGCAGTGCAGCTGGGAGCAACCGCTCACTTCCAGGCTGTGGGAGTGATTTCTCGGAGTCCAGCACTCCCAGCCGGCGTAACAAGGACGTTTCTTGGCGAGCGAAGAGGGAGAAGATGGGAGAACCCTGCACTCCTTTAACGGACTTTCCGTTTCTGAACTCCCAGGACTACCCCACTCTCAGATCCTGGCACCACTTCGTTCTCTGACCTCGCTAAGCAAGGAGGGGGTGCACCCCCAGACGTCAGTTTCTCACCTAGAGGGACAGCTTGTCCCAGCAATTTCAGTAAACACTGTCAGTTAGCACCACCTAGCAATTCAGAACCATGATCTCGCCAGACCCCAGACACCCTGGGCTGCACGACACAAAACTCCGGCCAGTTATAGCGGACCAAATTGCAGTGTCACCCCCGTGGGGCGGACAACCGCGCGCGGGGGGTGAGGAGGGTTGGGTTGGGGTGGGGTGGGGTGGGGTGGGGGCTGTGAGAGACGTACGGAATAATGAGAAAGAAGGGGGACAAACAAATGAGTCACTTAAGACAAGCGCTGCACATGCCGCTGACGCTGCCGGTGATGCAGCGGCCGCGGACTGGGAGGAAGCCGGCAGCCACCGGGGAGGGGCGGGCCGAGAAAGGGACCGGGAGAGGGGCGCGGCGCCTCGCCCTTTGTGGGCCCGCGAGCCTACCCTCCCTCTCGGGGCGACTCGGCCCTCTCGGACCCGGGCGGGCGTCAACTCTCCGGGTCGCCCAGAACGATCGCTCCAAACTTCGTCCCAGCTCGGAGTTCCCGGGGTTGGCGGGTGACGAGCGGCGGCTGCCGCCGAGCCGCAGTCCCGACCTGCGCCCCGCCCCTCGGCGGCGCACCTGGGACAGGTGTACGGCGCCCCACTCGCGCCCCGCCGCTCCTGCCCTCCGAGGCCGCGGGGCCCCGGCCTGGCTCGGCGCCCCCACCTCCGGGGCCGCGGACGCCCCCCGCCCGCCGGCTCGCCCGCCAGCCCCCTCGCCGGTCCACCCGCTCGCCCGGCCGCGCCCGCTCGCCTCACTCACATAGCGCCTCAACTTCTTCTCGGGAGGCGATTTCCTCAGCCACCCGGTGCACACCACGTCGTCGCCGCCGCCGCTCATGGTCGCCGACCGAGTGGAGCCCGCCGCCGGCTCGCGCGCGGACAAGGGCGCGGGCTGCTGGGTCAGCCGGCTGCCGGTGCGCAGCTCGCGGGGGAGGGGAGGGGCCGGGCAGCCCCGGGCGAGGACGAGGCGGCGCTGAGCGCGGGCCCGGCTGCCTGCGCGTGCTCGATCCGCCCCCCCTCCCACCGCGCGCTCTCTCGATCTGTCCCCCCTCCACCCCGCGCGCGCACGCGCGCGCGCGCGCACACACACACACACACACACACGCACACACACAAGGCCAGCCCCACCAGGGCGCCTCGGCAGGCGGCCGCTCGCCACGCCCACAGCCCCACGGGGTCCCCGAGGTCAGCCGGCGCAGAGGCCAACTCCCCAGGCTTCGGACCCTGCAGGCCAGGAGGCCTGGAGGCCAGGAGAGCTGTCGCCAGCCGGTGTGTCCTCAGGATCTTGGCTGGGCTTTTTTTTGTTTTGTTTTGTTTTTATCTCCCAAGCCTCGAGCTGCAGGCGGGGTGCTGAAGAGCTGCTGCCTGGTGGTGCTGGTGGAGCTAGGGCGAGCGAAGGATAGAGCTGCCCACCCGAGATCGAACATCGAGCCTAGCCCCCACCTCCAGTCCCCACCCCCTAGGGTCGTGAGGGAAAGAGTTCCAAGGACTGCTCCGGTTTCCTGTCCATTCCCACAGTTTCAGGTTTCAGTTTGTCCGATGCTGGCTGAGATGAGTGTCCTGCTTCCCTGCGAGTTAACTCTCACAGCTCTAGACCAGGGAAGGAGGCGGACCTACTGTGTGCTGGGGGCTTTTGCATTCATTGTTCACAGTGATGGTCTGCACTAACCTACCAATCCGGCAGGCAGTAATTACACCCATTTCACGGATAGCCTGAAGCCCCGCAGCTGAGACGATGCAGTCCTTTCTAACCCAGCTGTGTTGGGAGGTGAGGAGCGGGTCGTCTCACCTGTTTTTTTCTGTGTGGTGGACTGCTGTAATGCCTGCGGATCACACGTGGGGGGGGGGACGATGGGATGGGACCTTATTGCTAGGAAACAAAGTCCAGCTGGCTCTCTCCCATGTTGCCTCTGGATATAAACCGAACCCAGGAGGAAGCAAAAATTAGTCAATGGACGTCATAGTGAGTTGAAGAGCAGGGCGGTGTAGAAGAATAAGATGTGATAAAAGAAAAAAAAACTTGCAGGGTTTCCACTCACCCACTTAGGCAACGAGATCTCTCTCGTGTATAAATGTGACTGTAACGACCTCCTCCTCCCTGCTTTGTGTTGAGAAGGCTAAGACTAAGTACAAGGAAGCAGGCACCTAAGCCGGTGCTCCAGGGGGAAGGCGGAGGAAAAAGGGTGCCCAAACCAGAACTCTGCTAAGGGTTCCTTTTTAATTCACAAAGCACCCTCACAAAGGGCGTTAAGAGGTAGGCTCTCCTCTAGCTTCTCTGCGAAGTTGCTTAGGAACCTGCTTTATCAATGGAGACTTGGACTGCTGACCCGTGAGCTGGAGAAGCAGAATCTCACAGTGCCTCCGCACGACTTTAGTTTCCAGAGAGTTTGTTCATTTCTCTGTTTCAGTGCAGCTGAGCGAGCTGTTTTAGACAGCTGGGCATCCTTTAGCCTAGTAGATTTTGATTGGATTGGAGAATCTTCAACCAATCTTTCAGTCAGTTTGTGAAAACCCATCCCTACCATGTGCTTTTCTAGGCACCCTGGGAGCTGTAAAGACCCCTCCCCTTGCCCTCATTTTTCACTGACCTTCAAGTAGCCGGTGTGCTGCTGGACAGAATATGAAGCCAGACCACTTAGGCTCTATCTAGGACCATATCGTCCTTGACTTTATAAATTAGGGATTCTTAAGCCACCAGTAGAATTATGGTCATTTTCAACTTCTGACTCCCAGGACCTTAAATTCTTTGTGAGACATAAATATCAAAATACTTAGTCTGCCAAATCAATCCGGAGGCAGTGACTCCCAGTCAAAATAAAGCAGCCCCGACTCCATTCGCTTCTGAGTCATGGTGCCAGGTCTCCAGGATTGCACCCTGAGAAAATCTGCGAGGACAGCCTGCCGAGCTCGAGGGTTTGTGAGGAAAGTCAGGCAGAAATATGCCCTATCCTTTCCTAGGAGTGTAGGGATACCTATCTGAGAATTACAGGATTCGAGACACAGGCTGGGAGACTCTTCAGCTGTTAGTTTGGGTTGCTTTTGTTTAACAAAGACCCACATGGAAACAAGCAGAAGTCTGGTGATCAGAGACAGGAAGGGTCTTGAAAGGCAACAGTTACAGGGCATGGGTTTGGGGAAGTCTTCTGAACACCCTGATCCTTCTTCCCCATAGCTTAGAGAAAGGGGCCCTGCTTAGTGCTCTGGCCTTCCTGCCCTGACTTTGACCCTCCCTTTCTTATCACAGACTACCCAGGATGAGCTGCACACAGCAAGCAGGATGGTTGTGGGGGGTCCCCGGCTGTGTCCAGTCTCAGAAGTGTGTTCTGCACGGAACAGACCTTGGACAAAATGCTCCTGTCTGGACCTTTTCTAAGTCCTCTCCATTCTCTGCTGTGCCCCTCACTCCTCATCTCCCTGGGAGAAAAAAAAAAAGGAAAACAAATTATGTGAATGATTTATTTACACGAAGGTGGGCGCCATCTATCGGAAATAACTGGAGTGGCAGCCGCCCCCTAAGCCCTCTAAGGATATGCTTTACTAGTTTGTAATTTAGGCAATTTTGATTAAAGATCACTGGAATTTCCTAAGCGGAATTAATAGCCGGCCCCAAGAATTCTTTGGGACATTAATCCTATATTCTCATTAAGTTCCCAGGAAATGACCATTTTTAGGGGAGGTTACCCTGTAGAGATTAAAGACATGCACTCCTTGGGGGCCTGGAGAGAGGGAAATCCAGACACTACCCACGCCTTGTTTCCTTTCTCCTCCACAAAACCTGGGCTCTAAAGGGTGCAGTGTGGCTTTCAATGTTATTGGTGGCAGCCTGAATTCGTGCCTGTCTCAAAGTTGAGGGTTTGTGGCCAACAGCAGGTGCATGGCTGGTGGAAGGATCCCAGGAATGGGTTGGGAGAGCTGGAGAGAGCTGTCCTCAACTGCACACCAGGCCGGAGTGATTAATGCCCGTCTCTTTGGCCTTGACGTCAGTGACTGGCCTGCTACTTGGGTTGGACGTTTGTTATCCCAGACCGTCTGCCTTTACTCCCCTTCAATTTAAATGACAGGTTAATTTCAGAGCTGAGTGCTGCTGTGACCAAATGAGTTATCTCAGCTGGTGACTTTCAGGACACTTACCTCTGGGGGATATTGTGTGCTCCTGGTTGCTTTGAACCAATTTTATTACCCTCATTAAATTACCCTCTTACTTACCCAAAGCTGAGGATGGTGGACTTGGGGTGTGACTAAGCCGGAATTGGACTTCCTCTCTGTTGATGAGTTGTTTGATAAGCTTCTTTGAAATGTTCAAGCTAGTTCAGTTTTCCTGTTTCACCTTGGTCAATAACCAGAACCAACCAGGCATGGTGGCACAGGTCTTTAATCCCAGCAGTCTGAGAGTGAGAGGCAGGTGGATCTCTGTGAGTTCGAGGCTAGCCTGGTCTACAGAGTGAGTTTCAGGACAGCCAGGGCTACATAGTGTGCCCATTTCAAAACGAAACAAAAGGAAACAAGCAACAGACCAGTGCTACATGTTCTGTGACAGCTGGCCTCCCAGGTCGTAGCAGCAACAGTGGTGGAGGTGACAATGTTACTAGAGTCATTAGTCCCCGGCAACTCAGCCAGCCCAGCCACCTGTCTTCACACACCAACAGAAACATTTAATAGTGAAAAGCAGAGAACGGAGATTCAACCAATGTGGCCATATTGAGAAATTAAAAGTATCACTGACCCATGCTCCAACCCCAAGTTCATCCTGTGGGGAGCAGTGGCTTAGATTTAAATAGAGAGCAAGAGACATATATAACTAAGCAATTCTGGTCAAGGTGTGGTCCTCTCTTTCACCGACCCATCAGCATCCTAGCTCCAGCCTCTCCTGGAAGTTGCTCTCCTACATTGTCTGAACTGTATGGCATCTCTTCCTAGGTGGCAAATCCTCCTCTGGCTAGCACAGGGCTCCAGCCTCTTTCTTCCTCCAGCATGAAGACTCTGGAGAAGGTTGTGTGTGTCTGTGTGTGTGCACGCACGTGAGTGTGCTCTTCATTTTCTTTAGTAGTCTAATAGCTGGAGGGAGACATGTCGGTGTTTCTTTAGCTACCCTTTCTCTGGCCTTGGTGGTCAGAGCAACATCTGCCTGGCACACAGATCCTGCTGCAAATCCAGTCATCACGTTCTCCTAAGAAATACTGAGTACGGTAGCCGAAGAACAGCGCCCAACCTGCTCCACAGAGAAGTAGCTCGAACTAGACCTTGAATTCGTGCCAAGACCCATTTTCCTGGAGCTGACCTCCTTCTTTATTGCAAATGCTTAGCCAGTGTTGTGAGTTCCTTGAGGGCAAGAGTAAATCTTAATTTTTTAGGTCAGATACACAATATGTGGTCATTCTGTATTTGTTGTGAGATCAAAAGAATCCGCCCATAAAAGGATGACAGTAGGACTAGGATCACTGGGACACCCAGAATACCAGGGAAGGACCATCCTACCACAGCCACTGGCCCAGCTGGCCGGCCGCGCAGACCTGGGGGACCCTGGAGACAGCTGTAGAGCTGGAGTGTGGTTTCGGGCTGAGAGCTTGCCTAGCTAACGACTATAACTTTGGGGAATTTCAAAATCCATGGTTCTTCTGACCTTTTGACTTCTACCCACAGGCTCAAGAGCGCTAAATCCGTTAACCTTTAGTTTCCAAATCCAGCCACTAGGGTAGAAGCCTGGTATCTTCCTCTCAAGGACAAAGCGCTGAAACTTGCTGCATCCTGACTCCTGGCTCTCCTGACCACAGTCCTGCAGGTCTAGAACTAAGTTTCCCTCCCCACATAACACTAGAAAAGCAGGAGAAATCGCATCCTGATTCAAAGTGATTTCATCGAGCTTGAGCAGAAATTCTTCTGGCAGGCCTGATGGTTTATGATTCTTGTAATCCCAACACTCAAGAAGCCAAGGGAGGAAGGTTGCCATGGGTTGGAGGCCTAACCTATGCAAAAATCTAGGCTTGCCTGGACCACGGTTCTCCGCCCACCTCTTGCCACTTGCCCCTGGCACCCCAAGTGGCACTGCATACTATGTGGGTCTGCGGCTTGGAGATCCGATCTGTGTTTTTGTGGGGTCCCTAAGATGACTGGCCCAAACCTTGTGAGGAGCTGTGGACTGCTTTAGGAACTGGCTGTATGGTAGGGAGGAGATTGCCTTACAGTATTTACCAGTAAATACTCATCCACTCCCTTGACCCATGGACCCATTTCAGGTTGTCAATTTAATGTCCTTGAATACAGAGTCAAGAGATGCACACTAACACACCATCTGTAACATAAACAATACCATGATAGTGTGACGAAGAGTCAAGAGCAAATGATGGTTTGGGGAGCATGTGCCTGCTGCCTCTTTATTACAACACAGGGTGTCATGTACCCAAGGCCTTGAACTCCAGCTGAGGATGACCTTGGTCTCCAGCACCTTTCCTCCACTGCTGGAATTACAGATGTGTGTACCAACCTATCCAGAATATTCCATTTGTTATTAAGATTATTTAACTGCAGACTTACATGGCTCAGTGTTTTGAGACAAGATTTCTTAAACAATTTTCTATCTTTAAAAATTTATTTTATACACATTGGTGTTTTTGTTTTCATATGTCTGTGTGAGGGTGTTAGATCCCGAGAACTGGAGTCACAGACAGTTGTGAGCAATGTGGGTGCTGAGAATCAAACTCTGGTCCTCTGGAAGGAGCAGTCAGTGCTCTTAACCGCTGAGCCATCTCTCCAGCCCCAGTGATTTCCTTTTTGAGATAGGGTCTCACTATGTAGCTCTTGCCCATTGTCTTAAACACAAGGATATCTGTCTGCCTCTGCTACCCGAGTGAGTGCTGGAATGAAAACCGTTTGCCACAGGTCTGACCACTTTGTATGTGCTCAAAGCGTTCATCCTTTATGACCAGATGAACTATATTCCACTGTGGATGTACCAAATTTTACTTGTTCATCAACTGATGGGTATTTTTGTTGTTTGTACTTTTAGGCTCTTATGAAGGCTGTGATGAACATGCATTTCAAGCTTTAAAAAAATGTTTTTGAAGATTTTTTTGTGTGTGTTTTGCGTGCATGTATACATGTGAACCACATGTGCCTGGTGCCTGCGGAGAAGAGAACAGGGTATTGGGTCCCCTTGAACCAGAGTAATAGATGGTTTTGAGTCACCATGAGGAGTCTGGGGACTAAGTTCTGGTTTTCTGATCCTCTGAAAAAGCAGTAAGTACTCTTAACTTCTGAGCAATCTCTCCAGCCTCTTCCTCCCCCCTTTTTAAAGACAGGGTCTCTTTTCCATGATGGTGGCAGCCATCTGGTGAGCCAAGATGGGTACATACAAATACATCATCTAGAAGCTATGGAATAAGAAGCAGTTTGACACAGTGCACTTCCTTCTGAGGGTCTGCCCTCACTGCCACTCCCTGTTCCTCGCAGGGTTACTAGCCCCATGTCCAGATTAAGTGCACAGGCTGGGATATAAGACCAAACGAGGTGATGTCATATATAGGATTTGCACTCCTGCGGTGGCTGCAAATGCTTAGTTCGAAGGGTGCAACTTATGGCAAGCCTGTCCATCACGGTGTTACCCAGCTTGTTGGCTGGAAGTCACCAGTCTGTCGCTGGAGGCAGAGCTGAATGCTTTGAGGGTCCTTAAGTTGGGTTCGTGAAAATTCCACATGCAAATCTTGTAGGATATCCTCATCGGTTCATTTCATAAAGCCATTAGAAGGAACCCTGGCACCCACTGGATCACCGAAACAGTCTACAAGCACAGGGAGATGCACGGCCGACCTCCATGGACTGCAAGAGCCATGGCCTTGGAAAAGCGCTGCAAGTCCCCCTACACTATTGGTGGCTGCCTTGCAGCTTGGAGAAGGTGCAATACTCTCCAGCTCCATCATTACAGGGGTCTTACTATGCAGCCCTGGATGGCGTGGTGCTATGTATTATAGTCTCGAATTCCTGCGAGATCTGCCTGCAACTGCTGAGAATGAAGGGATGCATCACACCTGGCTTGCAGGTCAAGCTTTTTTGTAAACACAAAAGTCTCTAATCCAAGTCTCTGATCCACTTTTCTGTTTTTCAGATAGCGTCTCACTAGGCAGCTGTATCAGTCACTGTGCAGCATTGTAACCACATGACTGACAATGCACTTTCAGAGAAATGCACCTTCACCTTCAAATCCTGGCCCTGGTGACCTGCTTTGGTCAGTTAGGCCCCACCTCTTAAAGGTTCCACAGCCTTCCAAATGCCAACATCAGCCGGTCAGCAGGCAGCAGGGGAATAAGCATTCAGAACCAGAGCCTGTAAGGGACATTTGTAATCCAAACCATAGCAGTAGCCCAGGAGGAGCTGGTCTTTTTAACTTTTAAAAAAGTATTTATTTTTTTGTCTTATAGTATGACTGCTTCCCCCCTCCCCCCAGAGACAAGGTTTCTCTGTGTAGCTTTGGAGCCTGTCCTGGCACTAGCTCTGTAGACCAGGCTGGCCTCTAACTCACAGAGATCCACCTGCCTTTGCCTCCCCAGCGCTGGGATTAAAGGCATGCGCCACCATCGCCCGGCTGTGACTGTTTTCTTGAATGAGCTCATGTGCACAGGAGCCTACAGAGCCCAGAAGATGGTGTCGGACCCCTGGAACTGAAGTTGCAGGCTTTTGTGAGCCACCACGTGGGTGCCGGGAAGCAGACCTCAATGCTCTGTAAGAGAAGCAAGTGCTTTGATCTGCTGAACTCTCACTCCAGCGCCCTGTTCAACTACTCAAGCATTGCTGGATTATTTTCCGTAGCAGCCACACCTACCTGCAATGTCCACATCTTCTCCAATACTTACATTCCATTTTTATGACAATTTAAATCTTATTTAACAACCGACCTATAAGAAACCTTACAACTGAGCAGTCCATTCTCATCATCTGGCATGAGCCAGCTCCAGCACCCCGCCATACACGGCCTAAGAGAACCCACCCTCTCTAGCCAGTTCTGGAGTAGACAGGAGCACACGCAACAGATTTGACTTTCCTTCTTATGCTACTTTTCCCCTTACAGAAAACTGTACAAAAGCTCTTGGGTCCTTTCTCTTTGGGAATGGAGATGATTTCTAACTGCTTGACAATCACCAAGTTTGCAACTCCCACCACAGGCTGGAGGGAGAGCAGGGGTGTTTTCCCTTGCACGTTTGTGTTGTGGAACAAAAATAACCCCAAACCCATCTTCCTGACACCCAGATGTACCTTCTGGATGAGCGCGCGCCCTCGAGCAGTTGCTGCAACAGGGTAAACATCTGTGGTCTGTTTCAACATAATTTGATGCAATCAGGGTTAATTTTGATGATGTAGTAACCCTGAAGTTTTTTTTTTTTTTTAAACTGGATTACTGTTGGGTCAACAATCATGTGGCATTACATTTAGTGGCTGAAACAGAAGCCAGAATGAAAACAGCTTCCGGCTCAGTCCCCTTCTAAATGACAGCTCCCCTGGGATGAGAAGTTATAAAGCATATTAAACACAATTGACTAAAAAAGGAAAGCAGCTGAAGTCGGAGGACATGCAGGCACATCCAGGGTCCAGTGCATCTCAGAAGAGCTGGACATTCATTTGCTTTATTTTCCTAGAGTGGTAAGAATTATGTTGGCAGCAACTGTAATTTAATATTTTCATAATGTTCTAGGGGGAAAAAACCTCAAAAATTCTCCTCCGCAATTTCTCTGATCCAATCAATGAACACAGCAGTTAACAATTTCTGTTTTTCACACACGTTTTAAACGATGTTCGAGGTGACATGCTCTGAAATATACCAGTATTGAAAGTGTGTGATGACCGGGTGTGGTGGCGCATGGCTTTAACCCTAGCACCCAGTAGGCAGAGGCAGGTGGATTTCTTTGAGTTCCAGGTCAAGGCAACATGTCAAGACCCTGTCTGATGATGGCAAATGTGCGTACAAAGCTCACAACATTTGGCATTGTTTCTGAAGATTGAGGTCTTCCTCCTGTTGTCGTAGCTCTGTTCATCATCGCTCACGACGAGGTCAACGGCGTATCCTGGGCTGGTCTGAGCACACACACTTGTTCAAGTCTCTTCCAGTCTTTAGCTTAGACTGGCTCGATACATAGATAAGGCCTATGACAAAGGGAACTTATTATATAGTTCCCGAAGGCAGAATCTTGAAAGAGGCTGCACAACACGCTGGTTCTTAGACCTCTTTAATCCAGTGCATAGTTCCTCTCCATAAGTCAGCCTCACCTTACGTGTTCCGTTCTTGGTGGTGTTCGTGTGTGTGTGTGTGTGTGTGTGCGTGTGTGTGTGCGTGCATGTGTCTGTGACTTGAGATATTAAGAATCCTAAAAAGTGAAGAAGACGCTTACCCTGTTACTGAATCTTAATTTTTCAGGAACTCCTCATCTAATAATCTCCTGATTAACATAATTTCTGGGATAACATGTGGGTATGACAAATAACACCTAAAACAGAAAAGAGAATTCTCTAAGTCACACAGCCTAGGGAACCCAGGGCCTCATGCATGCCAGGCAAGTGCTACAAAACTACATCCCAGCCGAATCTTCTCCCTTTAATTGTACAAGCAGATACTCATTTTAAATTTACTTAAGCTCAAATGGCCAAGTTGATTGATAAGAAAGCGACTCACAAGAAAAATATATTTTTAAAGAAAAAGGGCTGAAGAGACAGCCCAACAGCTGAGTACTTTCTGTTCTCACTGGGCCCGTGTTCAGTTCCCAATATCCACACTTGTTGGCTCACAACTCCAGCGCCAGGGGATCTGATGCCCTTTCTTGGCCTCCACAGGCACCCACACACGTGGCATATACTCAGATACATAAACATAAATAAAAACAAAAATCTTTAAAAACACAAAGAGCCTCCCATCCAAGTACTAAGCAGAGAGAAAGCCAGAGAACTGGTCCGCCCCTTGTTCCGGGGTGCAAGGGGTGAACTAGCTAGAGCAATCCTGGAGAGTCCACCCTGGTGGTAAAGATAGGGAGAGCTGGCAGGCTGACCAACCCTGCAAATATCCAGGTCCAGAATCAAGGTCATGTGTTAACCCACCCTAACGTTCGCCTACTTGTGACCTGCTGGGGCACGGTGTGTGTGTGTGCATGCGTGGGTATGTCCTGTGGACACAGGGCAGCAATGGTTTGTCCAGAAAGAGTTCCAGTGAAGGCCCAGCATTGATGGTGCAGGAGACCAAGGGCCTCGAACCAGACCAATGATTGTTTTTGATAAACGCCTGCATGTAAAAATATATGGATAAAGGAGTTTACTACACGACTTACTCTGTCACACTGCAGCTTCTGGGACACTTTGTTTTTTCTATTTCTCTAATTTTTATTTTGGGGTGGGGAGGGAGATGGGTGGGATCGGGAGGCATGATGTGAAAGACACAAAGAATAAAAAAAAAAAAAAGAGCCAAGTATGATGACTCTTTAATCTCAGCACTGGAGAGGTAGTGGCACATGACTCTGTGAATTCAAGGCCAATCTGGTCTACAGAGTAAGTCCTGGGCCAGCCAGAACTACATACTGATACTGAGAGCCTGTCTCAAATTAAAAAAAAATAGTAAATTACATCTAATGGAACAAGCTGATGGCCCAAGGAAGGAGAGTAAATAGAGCTAGCACCGCAGCAACAGCTGGCCCGCAGGTCTCATCTGTATCTCCGAGCACCGTCATTTCTCTGAGTTGAGGCACTTCACCTGGCAGCTCCAAAATTTGTGTTTCTGGTTTGAAGAATAGATCCATGCTCCTTTGTGTTCTCAAACTTATTTCTCAAGAAAAATGAGACAGGGCCATTCTGGGTCAGGTGTCTACCTCTCTGTTCAGCAAAGGTTTCAAGAATGCTTGCTAGGAACCCATTGGCTAACAGGAGGGGGTGGGGTGGGGCAAAGGAAGAGGATTTTAATGTGTTTAAAGACATAGTCTTGATGTTTTTTTCTTGCTGGGTTGTTGAAATCATGGCAATCCTATGCTTTACCAATACCATGGCTGACTTAAAATATTTTTTTTTCTTTTGCAATGCTGGAGTTTGAACCCAGAACCTGGAGCATGCTAGGAACTTACGGAGCTACATCCCCGGATGGAAGGATAGGTTGTTACTAGATATTCTAAAGAAAACAAACAAAAGTCCACATTTTTTTTCCCCCAGACAGGGTCTTTTGTAGCCAAGGATGATGGTAAACTTCTGATCTTCCTGCCTCTACCTTCTGAGGGCTTCTGGGACTGGGATTGTAGACGTGCGCCACCTATCTGGTTTTATGAGGTCCCAGGGGCTGAAACAAGAGCAGCCGCCCTACAACTGAGCCACATCCCCATTCCTGCTTCCTCCCCCTGCCCCGCCGCTCCCTCCAGAGGCTTGCTGTATAGGCTGTCTTCAAATTTGGGGTTAATCCTCCTGGCTCAGGGTTCTGAATATTGGGATTATAAGAATGCACCACCTCAGGACTGAAAAATGTAATAAAAAGCTGGTGTGGGACAATTCTGTATTCTGTCAATTATGTTTTAAATAAATGCTGATTGGTCAGTATCTAGGCAGGAAGTATAGGCGAGACAACCAGACAGGAAGTAGAGGTAGAGCAAGGAGAACAGGAGAATTCTGGGAAGGAGGAAGCCCATTCCTCCCCAATCCTGCGCAGACACCGAAGAAGCAGGATGTGACCTGCCCCCCACTGAAAAAGGTACTGAGCCATGTGGCTAACATAGATAAGAATAATGGGTTAATACAAGTTATAAGAGCTAATACAAAGCCTGAGCTAATGGGCCAATCAGTTTATAACTAACGCAGACTCTTTGTGTGATTTTCTCTGGGACTAAATGGCTTGGGGACCGGGCGCGACAGAAACCCCAACAAGCAGCCCGGCCCTCATGTTACAAAAAGCAACTCATTTTTTCAGTGTGTATTCAGTTATTTATCACTTAAACCTCAAAACACTTAGAAAAGCATATACTTCTTTCAAATGTAAAACATTATGCTTATATCCAAATACACATTATTTAGGAATGGTTATTTATGTGAATGGCATGCAACTCTCAGTAAGGATTTGCTGAGAAACTACCACCTCAAGTGTGGCAGCAGAATAGCAAGGTGAACAAAGACGAGTTTCTTAGAACTTCCAGATCCTTCTGGGGGAAAGAAAGAGGTGGGCAGACCTCTGCAGCAGAACCTGGGCGGTGCACAACATGAGGTTTGTTCAGGTGAAACCAGGAATTACTCACTAAGTCTGCGGGAACTGAAGACACACCAACCTATATTTCAACTTCTTTCAGGCCCTCAACACGGACAGGCAGAACAGCCAACAGACACTTGCTGAATTAGAGATAATTTGAGTAGTTACTGCTTCAAACAAAAGAATCCTGTCTAGAATGAGAGAAAGCTTGGAGAAAATCAGAAACTGAAAAATCTCAGAACTTTAGCCTGATCCCTCTGAGTCTGACTCTGAAATTTTTTCAGCTGAAGTTTTTAACTGAATACCACATGCATGGCACATGGTCAGGCCCTGGGGACAGGACGGCGAAGCCAGACAGATCCATTCTTAAGAGGTCACCTGCCAAGTCACTGTAGTTCAAGAAGCAATGCCAGGAGAGATGCCAGAAAGATCACCGTAAGAAACACAGATCCTAAGGACAGACTGTTAGTTGAACCTTCAGATTTTTGCCTGTTTTGAGAGAGCAGCTCACTGTGAAATTCAGGTTAACCTCAAACGAGCTATTCTCTTGCCTCAGCCTCCTGAGTGCTGGGATTTCAAGCACAGACCACTAGATTTGGCCCATTCCTTTTTTTTTTTTTTTAAAGTAAGAGAGCTTCATGTAGTCCAGGCTGGACTTGAACACATATGTAGCTGAAGATTCTTCTGTATCTACCTCTTAAATGCTGTGATTTTAGGAATGTCCTACTATACCAGGTTTGTACAGTGTTGGCAACCAAACCCAGAGTCAAGTATGCTGGGCAAGTACTCTACTGACTGAGCAACACTCCCAGCCCCTGATATTATTTTAGATTCCTGCTTTTGATCCTACGGGGCTTTCTGTTTTGATGTCTGTGTGGTCATTAATCAACAGACAGCCCATTCTGAATTTTTAAAACACTAACTGGCACTTGTTACTACCTAGAAAGGTGACAGAAGCCATTTTCAATCAAACTGACCCATCTAGGGTGCTGGAGTGGAAAGGGAAGGGGAGGCACCTGGACACCAATGTACCGCAGTGTAAGGGACCAGACCGGGGGAGGGGAGGCACCTGGACACCGATATACTGCAGTGTAAGGGACCAGAGTGTGAGGGAAACACAGAGGAGGAAACACATGTTGGAAGAAGAGCAATGTGGGGTGTGAGCTACGGCAGGCTGTGGTGCAAGCGTTCCCAGGGGTACCGTTCTGCAGGTTTGTTTTCCCATATTTCGTACAGAAAAGTCCAGGAAACAAACAGGCAAGGTTGCATATACCTCTAATCCCAGAAAGGCTGAGGCAGGTTGCCCCAAGTTTGAAGCAGGCCTGGTCCATATGTCCTGGACGACATAGGAAGAACACGTCTCAAACAACAGCAACAGCAAAGAACACGGGACAAACCCATTATTGCGTTCGCTGAGTTGGGCATTTGTATAATTAAGCGTCCTTTATTCAACACACCAAGAACCAACCCCCCTCTGGACGTTTCTCAGCACAGAGTTAAAGTCTTGCTTCCTAGTTACTCTCGATGACGGCTACAGCACATGACAACAATGGGCCCTCCGATCCCAGATGCGCTCACATCGGTAGAAACAAGAGCCTCTGGCAAAGACTGTGAACGGGAGTCTATCGGATGAGGGGCTTGCCACAGTTTCTCTTCCAGGGAGTGCATTACTGGGTGTGGCACAGTGAGCGGTCAATAAAAGTTTATGGAACTGAACCGAGAGCTTAGACAGACTTTAAAGGAAAAGGCACATAGCACCACGGCCTGAAATAACTGATTCTCCCTTTTATGTGTACAGCATTTACCCACGGATCAAAACTGAAACGTTCAAAATTTTCAACATATTTTCTCATAACCTTACTAGGTATAAAACTTCATTTGAAATGAATATAATGTATATATGAAATACATATACATATTAGTTAATATAGGCACACTTTTATTTTTAATTTTGAAAGAATTTCTGTTAGAAACCTTACATTTGGGTAGTGCTTTCAACTTACGAAACCCTTCCATATAATGTCACAGCTCTCCCGACAATATAGGAGCTTTACTCTTATTTTTGTAGGTAGCTTGTAGACTCAGAGATGAAATAACTTGCTGAGTGTAACACAAACAAAGGAAACAAAATAGCACTTCGCTAAGTTTCTATTATCAGAGGGATACTTTTCAAGTAACAAACTTCCATCCTTCTGAGAGAGCATCAGTAGTTCCCAACCAGGTCCTTCCATCTTTCTGCATACACTTTAGGATAATCCAAAGAAGGAGACAGGGAAAACAGGATTACAAACTCATTTAGGAGAGTGAGGCTGCTAGAGATGGACATCAGCTGCCCGAGTGCTTGGCTAGCACGAAAGGAAGCCTGGATTTGACTCCCAGTACCACACAAACCCAGCATGGTATGCAAACCTCCAATCCTAGCACTTAGGTGGGGAGGTAGGAGGATTAGGAGAACCAGGCCGGGAACGAAGGAAACAAAGGTGAAGTATAGCCTAGTGGTCCAGCCCTGTAACCCCAGCACGCGGGAGGGTGAAGGAAGGAAGAGGACCCACAGGCTTGAAGCTGGCCTAGGCTATATACTGTGACCCTGTATCCATTATCCATTCGGAGGTTAACTGAGGTGTAGTAAGCTAAAATAAATTGCTTGACCTAGTGTCCTTTGTCCCATATTCAGTTTCTTCACTAGAATGTATTTAAGCTCAATCATGTTTTTTTTTTCCTTCTTCAATTTTAATTCCCCTTTCCCTCTGTAGAACAGGGAAATTAGAGGCCAAAGGTGTGTTTTACAACATGTTGAGGTTTAAGATGCAATGTTCTTTGATTACTAGGAAGTTCTGGTTTTATCTGTAGTCTGTCTGTCTCCCCCAAGCTATCTTTTATTTAACCAAATAAATTTTGACTACTCCGAAACAAGAGAGCAAGGTTTATGACATACTGCTTTACGAATTAAGAAAATAAGACACATGAAAACATTTTTGAAATTATAAAGCGATGTCCAAATGACAGTCCTAAGACTAACAATAACTACACAGACTTAAGGCTTTAGGAAAAGGTTACTGAAGAGTCTACCTGATTTAGGAAGCACCTGGCAGGTTTTTGTATAAAGTCACAAGAAACTACTCCACATGCTTATGAAAGCTGTGAATTCACGAGACTCCAAAAAGAACTCTAAACAAGAGCTTTTTGGAGCCACAACTGGTAAGAGGATCCAGGGTTCCTGGCTTCCACAGGATGTCCAGCTTCCAGGAGGCGTGTGAACCATGACCTGCTAAAATGTTACTCATGGATGTTACACTGAGTCACGCTAACACGACAATCAAGGGTGCTTTCTGCTCATTTCTTAGTGCTTTTGCTAATTCTTAATTTGCCATATAAACTGGGAAGAAGTCACACTTCGATATCAGTCGCACCAGCTTTCTTTGTAATTACACCTAGCTTAGATTGCAGACCGAACACAGATATTAATCAGAAGCCAAAATACCCCACACATTTACCAATTCAGTCTTTCAGCTGTGCTTTTATGTTCTTTCTCCATCCACTTACTAAACAAATACGTGACTAAAGAGCAATGCAATCCACAAGAGCAGCTTCCACCTCTATCGGGAGCACAGAGACGGGCGGGTTACTCCATGACCAAACCCAGCTCCAGTGCCTGCTCAGCCATGCCTGAAGGTCTACATCCCGTTTATACAGAAGATGAGTGGAAGACACTGGAATTTCAAAGGGAAGCTTCTGACAGAGCCTGTCTGAGAAGGACACAGACAGACAGCCCCTTGCCGACCTCTAACAGACATGCAGTCTCTGGGATGGGTCAGACAATGAGAGCATAGATCTGGAATGCGTTACTCAAACAATTACGTTCTCCTTAGATCGAAAAACATGGCAACTGCCACCAGCCAAGAGGACAGTAAGAGGGAAATTCCAAACCTTGAATGACGATAGGAACCATTGAGAAAGAATATATATGGTGGTGGTGCACACCTTTAATCCCAGCACTCAGGAGGCAGAGGCAGGCGGATCTCTGTGAGTCTGAGGCCAGCCTGGTCTACAGAGTGAGTTCCAGGACAGCCAGGGCTACACAGAGAAACCCTGTCTTGAAAAACAAACACACACACAAACAAACAAATCTCAACAACAACAACACCTCTAAAGGATATATACTCTTGAATTGCTGGGGTTATCATTTGGAGGCGATACTTGAAAATGTTGGGGAAATAGAATCTCATGCCTTTCTCATTGGAAATTAGTCTTGCAAGAAAAACCTAACTTAAATCAACCTTTTTAATACAGAAAACACAGTAAGAAAACTCTTATAGAGAGATGTCTCAGTAGTTCAGAGTGTTGGCTGCCCAATCACGAGTACCAGAGGTTATAAAAAAAAAAAAAAAAAGGAAAAAAAATCCCGTAACTCTAGCTCTAAGAATCTAAAACCACCCTCCTTCAGCAGAATGGGGTGGGGCGGATATTATACAGTGCAATTCTGTGCTATTAAACTATACTTTTTTCCTGAAAAAATGTATTGGTCCAGTGCTAGGTGTGGCTCTCTGTGCATGCCTGTGGCCCCTAGCGCTCAGGAGGCTAACAGGCGGTGCATCTGTGCTCCAGCCAGCCCTGCTAACATGAGACCCTGTCTGAGTTATGTCTCTACTGCTGTGAAGAGACACCATGATCAAGGGAACTTACAAAAGGAAACATTTAATTGGGGGCTTCTTACAGTTTCAGAGGGTAAGGTCCATGACCGTCATGGCTGGGAGCAGGGTGGCAGGTAGGCACTGGATCAGCAGCTCAGAACCTGCATCTTATCTGCCAGTTGGGGCCTGGAGTGGGCATTTGAAGCCTTAAAGCCCACCTTCCATGACACACCCCCAACAAGGCCACACCTCTTGATCCTCCCAAAACAGTTCTACCAATGGAAATACAGGAGTCTATGGTGGCCATTCTTACTCAGACCCTTCCTACACACATCCTCAGGTTAACTGAGGCATAGTGAGCTTTTTAACTGCTGGGCTTCCTCATGATGACATTTTTACATATGTATCCAGTTTACATGGGTCGCACTCATACCCCTTATTACCCCCTTTTCCCTGTCCCTTCCCACTGGTCCCCTTACTCTTACATAGCCCCCGATCTACTGTCATCTTTAAAAACAATCTATATTCTAGAAGGGCACTGTGGTACACGCCTTTAATCTCAGGGCTGATCTACAAATTGAGTTAGTTCTAGGCCAGCTAGGGCCATACAGTGAGAGCATTTCCAAGCAAACAAAAATCTAGATTCTACATGAGAGAAGATGTGGTCTTTGTCTGGGTTTGATCTCTAATCCTACCCAGTTTCCTGCACAAGATGTAGACGCATCTGTTTAAGGTGATGGAGTATCCCCTGTGCATATGGACCAGGTTTTCTTTGTTCACAGACACCTGGGCTGGTCTGCATCTTGGCAACCATGAACAGCGAGCGGGACAGCAAGGATGGGTGAGATCTATCTGCATGCTCCTGCGCGCACTCCTTCTGGTACACATCAGGAGTGGGGGCAGCAGGACCTATGGCCATTTTATTTCTAGCCGCCCCTTTAAAAAAGGAATCCCCAAACTGATTTCCACAGGGGCTGAACTAGCATACGTTTCTACCAGCAGCGTCTAAAGGAGTCTTTTCTCTGTTTCCACACCAGAACTTGTTATTTTTCCTGATGACAGCCGTTCTGACAGGGGTGAAAGGGATTCTCAATGCAGTTTTGATTTTCATTTCCTTCATAGCTAAGGATGTTGAGCAGACTTTTATATTTATTGGTCATTTGTATTTCTTCTTTTTCAAAATTTATACTTTTGAGAGTTGTCTGTCCAATGAATTTGCCCACCGATTGATTGGATTATTTGTTCTATTAATGCTACAATCCTGTTTTTATCTTTATATGCTCACATATCCAGTTATTTACCTGTTAGCTGATGCGTGGACATTTTAAGTAGTTCCCTGTTAGATTACCTGAAAGCCAGTTTTGATTTGGTATAGTCTTCGTTTTTCACAAATTGTGTTATCATCTGAAGCCAGTGTTTGTTTTTGTTCAACTACTGGTAAAACAAAAGCACTGAGCCAAAGATGGAAACCAACGGGCGTGTGGCAAGTGCTCAGCTTCACAGACACTCCATGTGTGAACAACAGTCAAGAAGAGAAGGATTAAGTATGAACTTTTGGAAAGACCCTGCTGAGGGTCTTACCAAAAGGCCTGGAACAATATACATCTGATGACCTAAAATCTTTCAATCTCATACCACACACTGAACATGCCGAAATCTACCGTTCGACTTGACTTCATTGTCCACCTTTAGAAACTCAGCGTGTGCTAGGTTCTGTGAATGATATGAAGATTACACAGACCCTAGTGACAATGTCCAACGCTGACCGAAAAATAGAAGGGTCCTCAGAGTTTACCTACTTCAGGGTGAATTCTGATGATGAAATAACTGCAGACCCCAGAGATGATTTGCTTGCCCAAGGCTCCTCAGAGAAGCTGGTGCTGAGACTGGAGCATGGAACTCTTACCCAGTGCTCCTTCATCGTGACTCCTGCAAGATATCAGGGGTGGCCTGATTCCTGGTGGAACTGCTACTGCCTCAAGCTCCCTGGACTGTGGGTGGGGTGGCCCCACACATCCCAAAATTACCGCCAGTACGCCACACCAGCCAGTGTTGCGAATGTTTCTACAGGACAGCGACTTGGCTCGCTAGGTGAAGGCTTTCAGGTTTTTTTTCCTTTTGGCCTGACAACCTGAATTCAACCCCTGGGACCCACAGGGTAGAAGAAGAGAACAAACTCTGCAAAGCTGTTTTCTGTCCCCAACACCTGCGCTACCTTGTACACTGTGTCCCCACAAATAAATAAATGTAATAACTGAAAAACAAATGCTCTCTGCCTTTAGTCCCCCAGGTGTAAAGTTAAAACATCACTGTCTTCCAAAGGCGACTTTTCTAGATGCTATGGTCCCTCACACAGCTTCCTATCTCACAGCGCATTTGCAATATTACACTTCTTGTTATGTGTCTTTTTCAATGATTATAAACTCCATGAAGTGCCACTTCTGCTTCGTTCACAACTGCTTAGCACCCAGCACAGCAGTGCACACCAAAGCAACTCAGACAGTATTCTTCTAATTCACAAGTGCTTCTTCCTCTCTAATCCCAGCTAGAGCCCGTTTTATGAACGTCCTAATTATCCCTCTTAAACTTTCCTAAACTTAGTATGCAAGGCCAGGGCTTAGAGTTCCAGGGAAGCAGACTGGAGCTGGGCTTAGCAATCATTCTGATTACACAGATTCAGCTACGGAATGAGTATCTGTTCAAGGAAAAAGCAGATGGTCCAGGTACAGAGGTGCTCTCTGCATCGGCAGGCCAGTCCTGCCAACCTCTTAGGTGTGTTTTGACCCTTAGGGGCTCAAGTTCAGTCTTTCCAGCTGTGGTTTTGGATTAGGTTACAAAAAGGAACATAAACAAACGGGTTAAGAGCTAACCTAAGAGGGGGGTGCACCTCTGACGTCAAGGCCAATCTGCTCTGCTTAGTAAGTTCCAGGACAGCCAGGGCTACACAGAGAGACCCTGTCACCCCCAATTTCCATAAGAGAATAACCCTAAGAGGGGCTGGAGGGATGGCTCAGTGGTTAAGAGCACTGCCTGCTCTTCCAGAGGATCTGGGTTCAAGTCCCAGCACCCACACTGCAGCTCACAATCTCTAACTCCAAATTCCAGGGCATCTCATGTCCCCTGTTGGCCTCTGTGAGCACCACGCATGGAACTGATGCACATACATACACATAGACAAATAACCATATATCTACAAGTAAATTTAAAACAGTTAATCCGAGAGAGCTAGCTAACGAAACTTTAAAAATTAGTTATTTTAGGTATGCATATCCTCTTATAATTATTTGATACACATAAATTATTTGAGCACACAACCAGTAACAGGCCCGGGCAGATGAAGCCCGGTGAAGACTGAAGCACTGCAAGTCGTTTTCGGAAGTGAGAGACGCTGCTATCTCCCCCTCATGCTAGGGATCAAACCCTGAGCCCAAAGCATGAGACGTACGTGCTCTAAGCCTGAGCCACACTTCCGGTCCAAGTATACTTTTCAACACACACACAAGTACAAGTATACTCAATCACTGTGGCAGCTCTGACAAAAATACTCCAGTTCATACAAACCAGCAGCTTTGTCCAAAGTACTGCAACGTGAGCTCCCACACTGGCTCTTGTCCCCTCCTCCTAGGTCATACCACATTCGAGAATTACCCATTTCTGTCCCCATCTTGGATTAAAGGATACCATTCTTCCAAATTTCACGGTAGTAAACTATGATCCCAGCACTTGGGAGGCAGAGGCAGAAGGATCTCTGTGAGTTTGAGGCCAGTCTGGTCTATATAATGAGTACCACATCAGCAGGGATTACATACGTTACACCCTGCCCCACCCCAAAAATGTACCCTCTTAGGTATCAATGAAAAAGACCTCTATTTTATTGACTATTACAGTATTTTAAATATCTAATATAAATGAACTAGAACAGTGACTAAAGAGTTTAAATGATTGTTATCTCCTTTAACTTTTACAACTAAAGATCAACAGTTATTGATTTCTTTTCCCTGCCCAATGAGGAAAGTTTCAAACCAGAAGAGCAACCTCAGTAATCAGTTCAGACCCTGAAAAGGAATGTTTTCTTTTATAAAGTTGAGTAAGGCACTGAGAATAAGATGGGCATTTATTGCAGCTTAGACAGCAAGGGCGGGAAGAGCCAACATTATCTTATTTTTGGCCACTAGTTGTTATAAAAAATACAAAGGGAAGTGAGCTAGTGATAAAAGACAGAGCAAGGTGAAACATTACCATTCTGTCTTAGAGTCAAGGAGGAGCTCTGAGGCCTTATCTTCAACGTCATCCTCTCTTCTTGTTGAGATGTTTCTAGGCCCAAGTCACTCTCCTGTGCCAGCTTCTCTAGCAGCTGGACAAAAGGCACAGCTACTTCTTTTCCCCCTCTTAACTGAGGTAACAGCCTTCAAAGTCCAGTTGTTCTGAGTGTTTCTTCTTGGGAGAGTTTATTACAGTCTGTGCAAAGCCTTTGGCCGTTTAAGAAAATCAAGGCTGTTTCTGGTTTCCATGCAGTATACCTCGTAGGACAAGAGCTGCACACTGAAGTACACATTCCTAAAACATGCACTCCGTCTTCTATTTGCATATTCATGTGCAGAGTTTTTACAATAGTCTTTTCCCTTTCAGCTACAGAAGGCACGAATGAGGAAATCTTGGAAAAGGGATAACATCTTTGATATTGTCAACTCCTAGGATGCACTGTAAGTAGCGTTCAAATCCCATCCCAAAGCCTCCATGTGGCACAGATCCAAACTGGCGAAGGTCCAGGTACCTGTTTTTAAAAACAGAGAATCATGACTTATAAACACTATATGAGGTCAAAGGTTGTGACAGGAATTTTGTATTTTACAATCATGTGTTGTTGATGTCACTGTGATAGAAAGCGCACACCCATCTTTTCGTTCCACAGAGACATCAGAGAGATCTAGCTATCCAAGGGTCCCAAACAAGCAGCTGTGGATTCTGCTGTGCAGTTGCAGGTGTTGGTCACGTGACCTTTTTTCTAGTTACTGATGCATCGTTCAAGTACAGAAATCTTGCCTCACATACTAGCTCTCCTTTTTCTTTCCACTTCCCAACTCAATGATATATTCTTACTATCTTATATTATACGAGTTTTTTTTTTTTTCCCCTGAGATGGGATTTCTCTGTGTAGCTTTGGCTGTTCTGGAACTAGCTCTGTAGACCATGTCGGCCTCAGACTCACAGAGCTCTGCTTGCCTCTGCTCCCAAGTACTAGAGAGCTTACTTCTTTTCTCTTTGTTTTGGTTCGCTAATGGCAATGTTTTCCTCCGCACTCAAATCATCTTACTCAATACACAGGAGAGTGACGAGTTTGTTGTTGATGTTGTTTATGTGTGTATCTGCATACATGTGCTTGTGTGGGTAGATGTGGAGGCCACTTGCTATGCTTGTTCTGCTCCCACTTAAGACTGCATGGTTACAAATGACACAGCTATTACTGAAACCCAGAGTCCAACAAGCTAGCGCAGAATAAGGTCATTTTAGGAGGGAGGTGGCCCTGTAAATATCTTATTATACTATCTGACTGGGGATTTCTTTTAGCTTATTTTTTATTACATTCATTTGTGTGTGTGTGTGCATGTTTAAGTGTGCGTGTTTATGTGTGCATGCATGCACACATGCATGCGCACCATTGCACTTGTGCTGAGGTCAGAGGGCAACTTTGAGAAGTTAAACCTCTTGCCAACCACAGTGGTCCAGGGAACGCACTAGTGCGGTCAGGCTTGCTGGTGAGCATTTGACCCACCCACTGAGCCATCTCACTGTTCTTTGCTTGAGAATTCTTCAAGTCATATATAAAAATTAAAATGAATTAATAATTTCCCCAACAGTTTGTGAATCAGCTCCACAGCAAGACCTGGAAGGACCACAGCTGGTAGCTGCTCGGCTCTCCAGGCACGAAGACATCTGTCATCTGCTTCCTCAGTTCCAGGGCTAAGATGCTGACACTTTCCAGGTAAGATTCTCACAAAAGAGAAACGGCAACTGGATGAGTTGTACCCAAGCGAGAGCAATGTGGTGATTAGTAAGAACTTCTGATTAGATAGAAATAGGGCATAAATGGAGTCAACACAGTCTTGTGAGTGTGGTTTGGATGCTGAGTTCACTTTAGTTCATTGGGCATGGAAACAAGGTAACTTTGATTGACAGTCTGAGATGAGGGCACAGCAAACCAGCTGTCACGAACACCCGTGGGACCAAAGTTGGCTGCAGAGGTTAAGTGATGGGTTTCACACATATAAATTTCTTATGTCCTGATGCCAAAACACTGGCATGAACGCTGTAGGCTGAATTAGCAGGTGGATTCAGCTTACTAGGTTTTGGCTGATTTTGCTTTGATATAGGAAACAAAAATCTACTTTTAACAAAAATGGGGTGCATTTGTGTATGGGGGGGCAGGGTGTAATGTATGTAATCCCTGTTGGCCTGGAACTCATTATGTAGACCAGACTGGCCTCAAACTCACAGAGATCCTCCAGCCTCTGCCGCCTGAGTGCTGGGATCACAGTTTACTGCCGTGCCATGCTTCAGAGCTGTATTTTGGTTCTAGGGCAAGCAGGTATAGAAAGACGCCAGAAAATATCAGGAACTGGCTACCGACTGCACTTGCATGCGGCAGCAGACATAGGGAATGGGTAAACTCTGGCTTCTCAAAGTCCACAGGAACTTCCGCAGAGGCCATGGGTGCGAAACTTTCATCAATGTCTTTCACCTTTAACATACTTTGCCTACCATAGAGGAAGGGAATTTAAGCCATAAATATTTATATTTGAAAATCCTATGTGTGTGAAACTTTTAGTTAGAGAATTAGTCTAGGAGCAGGAGAGATGACTGGGCCAGTACAGTCACTTGTAGCAAAGCCCATTGTCCTGAGTTCTAGCCTGGGACCTGTATGGTAGAGAGAGAACCAACTCCCAAGGGCTGACCTCTGACCTCCACATGCTTGCTGTGGCATGTGAAACTTCTTTTTCCCAAGGAACAAAGTCAAAATATTAAAAAGAAAAAATATAGACAAGATTTACTAAGTATCATACTTACTTAGCCAATATATAAAATCTGCTGTGATTTAAGCAAGTTTTAAACACTATGAGTAATAGCTGATAGAACTTGAAAGGAAAATAGTATAACTGCCGCAAGAGATCTGCCTACTACACAGCCAGGCCCAGAAGAAAAAGGAAGCAGGAACTGGCATTTACTGAGCTGTTCTACTCAATGGAAACACAATGTCTGAACGTTTTCATTTCATACAAGAACTCTGTGAAACAGATATTACCATTTCGTTTTATACTCATGAAACACAAGACGCTAAGAGAGATCAAGATACTTAAGGGTTTCGCTGGTAACCACCAGGCAGTCAAAAGCCATGAGCTGAACTTTATAACTCTGAAACCCATCTCCTTTGCTACCAAAAAGCAAGAGCATAATTTGTCATGCCCTTCTCCTAAGCACAACAAAAATGGTTAAGGATACTGCTGATATTATTACACCAAGACCCTAAGGCAGCAGTACTGTAGACGTGTAAATAATCTGTCTACATTGGCAGGGACCAACGAGTCTGCGGAAAGAAAACCAGAACAACTTTGTGGAAGTGAACGTGACGTCAGACAGGTGGTTTTTCTTTTGCTTTTCTTGGTTTTTCAGGACAGGATTTCTCTGTAGTTTTGGAGCCTGTCCTGGAACTTGCTCTGTAGACCAGGCTGTCCTGGAACTCACAGAGATCCACCTGCCTCTGCGTCTCCAAGTGCTGGGATTAAAGGTGTGCGCCACCACCTCCTGGCCTCAGGTGGCTCTCCTACAGCTCTTGGATATCTAAGGCGTCACTTAATCAAAGCTCCCAATGTCAAACATAGGGAAACCGAAGTCTAATGGTTGAAGAGCAAAGACTTTTGCCTGCCTTACATAGCAAAACCTTATTTCAATAAATGAGCAAGACCACAAGTTAGATTTTGGTGTTTGGAGGAGTTCTCAGCTCCATCCTAAGTATGATCTTCGTTAAGTTAGTTCACATCTGGCCTCATGTTTGTAGGGTGATAAAGTGATAACAACAGCATCTAAGAGTCAGAATGATTACAGGAATAATGAACACAAGGATGGCAACATTACTTTGATATACATGAGGTAGTAACTAAATGGTAACATCGTTTTACTGTTTTTCACAGACTGGAAGAGAGGAAGTGATTCCCGAGCCTCACATTCAGCTCTTAGCAGTTGCTCACAGAGGCAGGGAATATGTGTAACAGTCTTTCCCACATAACACGCAGAGTGTATGCAGAACAGGGGCCACATTCTTACCACTGGTAGGCTTCCGTAAGTCCTGATCTGTAAAGAAGAAAATAAGGAAAAAAATCGAGACGTCAATAAAACAGTTATTAATCAACCACCAAACATTTATCCTAGGTTGTGCATACAGGGACCTTCATAAGGAAACACACACAGTGAAGCCTGTATCCTCCAATCATACACAATGGAAATGAGGAGGTGAGGTTTCCGTCTATTAATAACAAGGCAATCAACACTAACAGCAAGCAATGAGGTATTATAAAATAAGAGGCATAGGCAATAAAATCTACAGAATGAAAACAGGACTGGAAGGGATCGCTCTGACATGAGCTTACTCTCCGTGATTAAATACAGACAGACTAAACTAGGAAAGGCAGAAGATACTCTCTGTTATGCACAAGTCCTTGTTTAGCTGTTTGAATAACTGTTTTAATTTCCTTTTTGAGATCTGTAAAATGAATCCATAGATTACATAAAAAAATTTTGGAGATAGAAAGTAAGGAATCTTATTTCTAATTGAACTCCTCTATGAACAGCAGAAATGTGGCTTACTCAAGGAGCCTGGGGGGCACACAGACAATGCACACTTGGACACAAAGTTCATTCAGTAACATTTAAACCAACAGTGCAATTCTGAGGTTGCCTTCCTAACACTGCTGTAATTTAGCTCTTTTCTAGAGGAATACGAGTAACACTTAGGTGCTCAGTGGTTACCGCAATTACCCTCGGCCCTTTCCAAAAGCAGTCGACCCACATCTGAATGACAGGGACCTTCCTAGTTCTACTTTCTAAGGACAGAAACATGAGCTACAGTCATAGACAGACCTGTGAGACAGAGGAGCACACATTTACTTCACTGCAAAGAAAAGTCTGGAGAGTATCTGATGTCAGACACGGTTTCCTGGAGGGAGACGAACTGAAGAATTCGGATAGACTAATCTTTCAACAGATACGGTTTCCTGCCTCGTGCCATTTCTGTTATGCTAAAAAAATTTTAGAGAAATTTCAAATTCTTTCACAATGTCACCAGGACTGTCTAACAGGGAGTGGCAGCAGGGAGGTGGTAGTCCAGCCAATAACGGCCGTCTTCCACACCTCTTACTTCCTTTCCTCTGGAGCCTGATCCAATGCAGCAGCTAAGAGGAGTGGGATTGCAAGACCAAGTCACTCAAGGGAGCTACAGGTTGGGGAAAAGCATCAACTTCCAAAGCATGTCTCCATTAGGAAAAGGTGGCCTGAAAAATGGCTAATTTAATAGGATATTTTCAGAATGCTTTTTCCAAGTGTGACAAAATCCAGAAAAACCAAAACAAAATAAGATAAAAACAAAAAATAAAAAAATAAAAGGAGAAAAAAAATTCAATGTCCGATATAGCAAAAGTGGAAACCACAGAGAAGAGGTTTATAACCGTGGTCAGTTTGGGAAGCCACTGTGGTTTTCTGGCAGATCATGCACCCAGGAGTGATAGTTCACTTAGAAATATGATTTCTTACTTCCTATCTCCAAAATATTTTTCATGTGATCTATGGATCCATTTTACAGATCTCAGAAAGTAAATTAAAACAAAGTTTTTCAAATAGCTAAACGAGGACTTGTGCCTAACAGAGAATTCGAGGGAAGGGAACCGACTTATAAATGCTAGCTCGGCGTCTGTCTTCAGCCGCGCCTAGTTCAACTGTCTTCATGACCAAGTGGGATCACAGCCGTCATAAACCACAGTAATAAAAAGTGCACAGGTTAACAGAAAACGAAGGAGAAGCTTTAAAAGGCCTGGGAATTTCTTTTGCTTTTATTGTCTTTTTTTTTTTTTTTTAATTTTAAGACAGGGCCTTAAATACTATGTAATTGTTTCTGACCTGGAACACATTATGAAAACCAGGATGGCTCGAAACTTAAGAATGATCCTTCAGCTTCTGCGTCTGCCTCTGAGTGCTGGGGCGTATGGGAATGAACCATGAACCATCATGTTTGCTTTTTTTTTCTTTCTGTTTTTGAGAGGGTCTCCAGGCCAGCCTGCAACTTGTGAAATTCTTTCTCTTGCTCAGCCTCTCTGTGAGATTATAAGCATGTATTCCTATCCCTGCCAATAGAATCAGTCTTCAAGAAAGGGATGCTTATAGATGTTAGAGAAACATTCCTCAGTATGGCATGGGGCCAAAGTGCCAGCCCTGTCAGGTGTGAGGAGCCCCTCCGCAGGAACTTCAGTGTCTCCCTGGGTCTGGCCGATACCTGGCCAGTCGCTGCTCAAGGACGTGGTACCGTTCCTCCCTGAGGCTTCCTCCAAAGAGCTCCCCAACTCCAGGAACCAGAAGATCCACAGCGGCGACCTAAAGAAGAAACCAAACAACCAACCAACCATGAATATCACTGTACTTCCCTGTGACTCCAACCCCCAGGTTTTCAAACAAATGAACCGTTTTCTTGAAACAATTTTAAAATTGGCTGTTTGACTGCTTATTAGAATATTATTTGGGGGATATGTATTAAATCAGCTAGATAAATAGTTCTCAACCTGTGGGTCGTGACACCACAGGGGTCATATATCACATCCTTCATATCTGACATTTACATTATGATTCATAACAGTAGCAAAATTATGATTATGAAATAGCAACAAGATAACTTTATGATGGAGGGGTCAACACACCATGAGCAGCTATATTAAAGGGGTGCAGCGCCAGGAAGGTTGAGGATCACTGAGCTAGAACGTATCATCAAAAGCTGCAAGTTTTGAAAATTCCCTTTGGAAAAGATCTGTATCTTTTAATTATGTGGCTAAAAACGTATTTACTTATTCCTGTTTCTAAGTTTCATCCTGACTATGTTGACCAGCAAAGGAATGGCAAGGAGCCCTCAGTGCTACCCTGGGTTAGTCCTTTTCTTAGGAATTTATCAAATCACAGGCAAAATTCAGCCCTTGACCTTCAATTTTGAACATCCTCTGTATTAACAGTCATTTCTACTTTAAAGGAAAAAAAAAAAAGGTTCCAAGGACCAGAACACATAGCACTGGTGTAGATCTGGTGGTTCTGAAGAATAATAAGGGGTTAGAAACTGGAGCTAAACATCTCATTAAAGATTTGCCAGTTGCCACTAGGGAAATTCCCAGGAATCCACAAGGATAACCTCAGGTAAGACCCTAAGCAACGGGGGAGAGCGTGCCTGAACTGGCCTTCCCTATAATCAGATTGATAAATATCTTAAGTGTCACAGAACCCACACCCAGCAGAAGCAGAGATCCACAACAGCGCACAGGGCTGAGCTCCCAGGGTCCAGTGGAAGAGAGCGAGGAGCAGTAACACGAGCAAAGGGGTCAAGACCGTGATGGGGAAACCCACAGAGACAGCTGACCGGAGCTGGTAGGAGCTCACTGATTCTGGACTGACAGCCAAGGAACCTAAATAGGACCAAACTAGGCCCTCTGAATGTGGGTGACAGTTGTGTGGCTGGGGCAGCCTCTGGGGCCACTGGCAATGGATCAGGATTTATCCCTAGTGTTTGAACTGGCATCTTGGAGCACAGTCTTTTTGGAGCGATACCTTGCTCAGCCTAGATATAGATATAGGGGTGAGGGCCTTAGTCCTGCCTCAAAGTGATGTGACAGACTTGACTCCCCATGGGAAGCCTTACCCTCTCTGAGAGGCGGATGGGGATGGGGTGGGTGGGAGGAGGGGAGGGGAGGGAGTGGGAACTGAGACTGGTATGTAAAATGAATAGAAAATGTTTTATAAATAAATAATTTCACTTAAAAATTTGCCAGTTGTAGAGAAAAATGTCTTAATTCAAAGATGACCAAGTTTGAACCTTTTAGTATGAATCTGCAGCCTTGACATTTTAATAGTGGAAAGACTTCAGTTCCTCTGCTAGGGGAGAGCAGAGGCCACATCACCTTCTTTTGCACATTTCCCCAACTCCCCGAGCTTAGACGAAACCTGTCTTACTCTGTGCATCTTTCGGCCCAGAGTGCTCCTGACCCATCTTCTCCTGGGTGGGTGTGGAGTCTGCAGCGCGCTGTCTGGAACAGTCCGTGCTGGTGTTCCAGCCGCGCGGGCCCTGCCGTCTATGGTGCTCCCTCCCTTCTGACTCTGACTCTGTGATCCCAATCAATGAACTCAAAATAAGGCTTAGGTTTTCAATTAAAATGCGGGATAAACGGAAACAAAGCCTTTCTTCTGCTACTTCTGTTACCCCCGACCTTCTGCCCCTGGAAAGACAGAGAAGGAAAAACCCTCTGATGCCAGAGCCAGGGGATGCAGATGGGCCAGTGGGGCAACACTGAGAACTGTGCTCTTGTGTTAATCCTGAGTCAATCTCATTACTTGTGCTTGATAAACGGACAATGTTTTATAGCTTACAAAGTTACTAATGGTTTCAAAGAAATGGAATTCTAACCTTGTCTCAAAATGTGTTCCCATCCCCTCAGGGCCAAGATAATTACCACGGTTCTCTTTTCCTTGGGAGTTCTAAACTCCCAGCTAGCCAGCAGAGATCAGCTGGGAGCCACTTAAACAAACAAGCTATCCAGTTCTTCCTCTTGGAGAAAGAAAACATTTCTGTAGACACCACCTTAGGATTAAAGTCTGACTCTGTGGGAATCACACGTGACTCATCCTTAGTTCTCTGCCTTCCTGTTCAATTCCCTCACCAGGGCCCATCCACAGTTCTTTACAACTGTATGTGTGTGAGCGTGTGTGCCCGTGCGCACGCGTGCATCGTGGAGGTCAGAGAGTAACGAAGCAGGGGTTTGTTCTTCCTCCCACTGAGGCTCTTGGGCTTGGTGGCAAGGACATTTACCCGCTGAGCCAGCTCGGTGGCACCTCTAGCATTTCCGCAGAGCTCAGTTTGCAGAGATGGCGGAACAGTTTCAGAGATGCCAGTTCTGCCTTTCACCCACCATCTGCAGTGAAAAAGGAACAGCATTCCTCTTTGAAGTGAACTTACTACATAAAAAAGTCCTGCCTGTGCCCTCTTGGTTATCACTCCTACAGAGAATTACGTTTTCCTTGACTATGATCGCACAGGCTGAAGCTGTTATTCTGAACTCCCTATAAACAGCACCACACAGCACAGAGTCCTGGGGTTGGCTCCTCTCACTGAGAGCTGTCTTTATGGAACTCATCATGCTGACATTGCCTTCGTCACTCTGTCTGCTGGTCTGACGTACAAGCTGTCATGATGGAGTTCCATAGTCTCAGCCAAAAAGATTCATTAACTACCTCTTGGTTGAATTTTTATTCTCATTGTTACACCCATTATACAAGGTCCGGTAGTGCTATAGGGGATTGAGTATGATCTGTGTCTCCCAAGGGTCTGAATGAAGATTTGATCCACAGATGCTACCGAATGGAGAGGGACACTCAACAGAGGCCACCAGTTCAGAGAGCATGGGGCACGCACTTTTCTGGTCTCCCGTGCCAGTACTGAGGATGCTGAGAGGAGTGTGGAACAGTAGCGGGCCGGGTCCTGACGTTTCAGGGGAACAAGGACTCAGTCAGAAACTGGGCTAGAGGGCATTTGTGCTGCATTCTGACAAAGAATATGACTTCATTCTGCCTGTGTCCTAAGAACCTTAATTTCAAGGTAACGGACTAATTTCCTTGGTGGAGGACATTTCAAGAGAGCACAGCGTTCAGGCTGAGGGATGGCTACTGCTCCCTGGTCTCCCTCAGCTCTACAGGTGGAATACAAATGAGAAAAATGGGAGGTTTGCTGAGGAAAGGAGGGTACGCTCTAAGCCGCGGACAGTGGCAATTGAGGCCTCTGTAAGCGTTAAAGAGAAGCCTCCCTCTCTGCTTCCGCATTAGGGAAGCAGTGACCATTACACCATCCTCACTGCAATGCAATGTGTCCTCTTGAATGAAGAGCCCAGACGAACCCTTTCTTCCTGAAGCAGCTGTCACAGCAATGAAGAAAGTAACTGAGATACCTTCCAACCTTCCAACACAGGTCTAGTTATTTAAACAAGAGAAGTTATTTCTTTACTCTGGACCACTTATCTTGGTTGTTTTTCATAATAATGCAGCTTCCTTTACAATCCTATTTTATGTGAAGGCTTAGACGCATCAATATTCTCTTCTACATCTATTGCTTTAAACTCATTGCTTCTAAGGAAATGGGGAGATTGAACGGAGAGAAACTGAACAGCAATAAAAGTCTAGAAATCTATCACACGCATGCTGAAATAATCTCTTCGTATATATTCCCCATTTCTGCAAGTCAAACTACACATCTCATTTAAAAGAACCTGAGGGTCATCTGAGATAGGCTGCAGTGCACACAAATCGCCAGAACAATCATTAGTCCTAAGTAAAACCAGCAATTCATTCACTATTTCTGTTGGTTCAAGGATCAAGTTATTTTGACGTAGGCCAGGGAAATTGACTGGGTATCCTTTGGGCTGCCTGCCCAAGTGGCTTTCTAGTATATACTACATACTGACTGTGCACTGATGTGATACTTATGCTAATATAAGTAATACTGACACATTTTTTGAGAATCCTAACACTACCTGGTAGTCCTAATCCATCTCATTCAGAACTGTTGGGTGGTAGCTTTTTCCTAGTCAATTTTGTAAGTTATGAATGAACATTCTCTGAGAAGCCAATCACACAGCTGAGTATTTTCTACTTGCATTTAGGGTATTTGACCAATGACCCAGACTCAACAGCACATGGTCTTTTCCGTGTTTCCTTAGGTTCACTATAACGGCCCTTTGGGTGGCGGAACTATGCTCTGTATGTTATGTCGCTCCTACATTTGCCAGTAAAGAAAAGCAGGCGCCCTGAAATCAGAGGTCACACGGATGCACTGCGAGTGTTAGATTTCCAATCTACAGCTCTCAACCCAGTGTACTCTTTATTACGTCAGGCTGCACGCCTCCGTTTTCTTGAAGTGGGTGGTGGAAAAGAAAGGAAACCATCATGTGGAGACACCATTTTTTAACTTACCACTCCAGGCCCAAAGCTTTACATACAGGTCAGTTATTTCTCCACTATCACTTGCTTAGAGAAAATACCAGTGAAACCTTTCTATTTTAGTGGGGTGGGGACAGTGACATAAATATTTTCACTCTGTAAGCTAGGCTGGTTTGTAACTCACTATGTGGTCCAGGCTAGCTTCCAACTCAGGGCAACTCTCCTGCCTCAGCATTCCCACTTCCTGAGGGAGCTACCACACTCGCCTTTACATTTGTTTACTTTTAAGATTTCAATGACTCTTGTTCTCATTGGCTTTCTGCTGCTGCGGCAAACATTAATGTTCAGCAGGAACCTCCAGCTCACTCCTGCTTGATCCTGAAAGCCTCACTCCTCTCTCTCCAAACTCCACCCTGAGAATCTTGAACAAAGAAAAGCCATCAAAAAGCTCAGCTCCACATTCTTGGTGGAGGCAGCAGCTCCGACCCCCAAAGTTGCCAGTAGCTCAAGACACTGCCTAAAGCAGTCAGTTTTTGACCATACTTAGGCACAAACCCAGCTTGTGGAGTATGCATTAGCTCCCCTCGCCTGCAGGGCATACACCCCCCTCCTTTAGTTCGGGTGTGGCTTTTTGAGCCCAATCTCTGAGACTGGAGGACTCACCCAGAAGTTGCTTTGCTCAAATAAACCTGTTCTTTTGGTTTTTCAATTCAGCTTGATCTGACTTACTAGGTCAGCAGAGAAACCTATTATTAAGATACAGGAAACCTATTAACTGTGATGAAAAACAACTTGGAGAGGAAAGGGTTTAATTTATCTCGTGTTTCCAGGTCATGGTCCATAACTGAAGGAAGTCAGGGCAGGAACTCCAGCAGGAACAGACGCAGGGACCTTGGAGAAAACTGGTCTGTTCAGCTAGCTTTCGTTTTTCTTTGCTGTTCTTCTCTTCCCCCCAACCCCTGCTTTGAGTCTTGTAGGCTTGGAATTTGCGATACAGACCAGGCTAACCTTAAGCTCACAGAAATCTGTTTCTCTCTACCTTCTGTTTCAGCTTTCTTTTTAAAATTTTTATTTATTTATTTACTTTTTTTTATTTTTATTGGTGTTTTGCCTGCGTGCGCGCGCGCGTGTGTGTGTGTGTGTGTGTGTGTGTGTGTGTGTGTGTGTACCATGTGTATACCTGGTGCCTGTGGAGGCCAGAAAAGGGCACTGGATCCCCTGGGACTGGAGTTACAGACACTTGTGAGTTACTGGGAATTGAACAAAGGTCTTCTAAAACAGCAGCCAGTGCTCTTAACCACTGAGCCATCTCCCTAGTCCAGCTGGCTTTCTTAAACAATCTAGGATCTCTTACTTAGAGATGGCACTGTATAGTGGACTGGGCTTGCCTATATCAATTAAAGTCAAGAAATGCCCTACAGACATTCCTAAAGGCCAATTTGATGGAAGCAATCTCCTCATGGAGACTTCTCCCAGATAACCAGGAGCTATGAAGTTGACATTTAATGCTAACTAGGAGAACTCTCTTGCACAGACTGCTGCAAACCTACCCCAAACCTGTAATTAGTCCACTGAAAGAATTACAGTATTTATTCATGTAATTCATGTCCCAAGGTTTGTGCATTTACTATCCAAGGTTTTTTTTTTTAGAAGTAGAAACAGGTACTTTTTACAGGTTAGAAACAAAACAAAACTAACAAAAAACCAACCTACATTGCTAATATAAATGCTATTATCTATGGCTAATGTCAATACCCTTTTTTTTTTTGAGACAGGGTTTCTCTGTGTCCTGGAACTCACTATTTAGAGCAGGCTGGCCTCGAACTCAGAGATCTGCCTGCCTCTGCTTCCCAAATGCTGGGATTAAAGGTGTGCTCATAAACTCACAGTGGCTCTGGATTTACTGGAGCAACCTAACACAGGTGGGGGAGGGCTCAGAAGCTCCACCCACATCTGACACATGATTGGCAGGTAGAGAAGGGCTCATGAAGCTCCACCCACACCTGACACACGATTGGCAGGTGGAGAAGGGCTCATGAAGCTCCACCCACACCTGACACATGATTGGCAGGTGGAGAAGGGCTCATGAAGCTCCACCCATACCTGACACATGATTGGCAGGTGGAGGAGGGCTCATGAAGCTCCACCCACACTTGACACATGATTGGCAGCTGTAAGATATGGGATAGCAAAATTTAGGCTTTTCACCTATTTTGAGATAAATATATTTGTCTCATAGTTATAACTAATGATATTGCACATATAGTGATTTGGGAAATTCATATATGTCAACAGTATATTCTTAGAGCTCAGCCTGTCAGTAGAATGAGAAGAGAGAAAGTAAATTAGGAGTAAAATCAATTAGAAACAGAGCGTAAAGAAGAACAGAGTTTTAAAGGGGCAAACAGATCAGAGAGAGGATACAGGCAGCGAGAAGACAGACGAGGCCGGTGACAGGCAGTCAGCAAGAACCCCTCCATTCCTTCATGGCCTTCCCTCGCAGTTTATATGTATAGCGCAGACAAAAGAACGCTAAGCTGACTGTTCTTCCGCCTTATCACGCCAGTGGCATTATCTGAGGTCCGGCAAGCTTTCTCCCCAGGAGTCTCCTAATCAATACTGAACTTGACATCGGCCCAGTGTTATTCAGTGTTCTAGCCCACTTCCTGAACGTAGTTATTCAAACAAGAGCAAAATGAAACCTGCTCACATTTGGCTCCACTAAACTGAGAACCCCTGTGAGAAGAATGAGAAGTATGTTTATAGAACACCGAGTTCTGTGGGAAGACTGGGTACAGTTTAGGACAATATCGGGGGCCAGGCTTTGATGAGCCACACTTATTTAATGCTCTTCTTACCGTATGCTGAGGGCCATCTTCATTATCCCGCATGTAGAAAGGCTTGAGTGCTGACGGGTAGTTAGTGACGAAGACTGGCGTGCCACCACAGTGTTTCACCAGGTGCTTCTCGTGTTCAGTGTGCAGATCCACACCCCACTGTAATGAGAAACAAGGAGACAAGGAAGAAACACA
>PVIU01007677.1:67601-89005 GCA_004026605.1 Ondatra zibethicus
CACACACACACACACACACACACACACACACACACACACACACACACACACACACACACACACACACACACACACACACACACACACACACACACACACACACACACACACACACACACACACACACACACACACACACACACACACACACACACACACACACACACACACACACACACACACACACACACACCCCTCTGTACTGGTGCCAAGGCTTTCTCTCCTTGGGGCTCGATGATGTGTGCAGCTGTCTGCCAAGGCCACACAGCTGACTAAACGAAAGAAAAGGGCTTGTTAATAAGAATGGTCAAAGGCCTGGGAAGATGAAAGCCGGACCCAGCAGATAGACACTATGTTTCTGGGCCCCATCTCAGGGAACAACATTCAGCAAGTGCAGCAGAGGCAGGAAAACAAAATACTTTCCAAAGGGATAAAACGGATGCAGAATTACGGTTTTTATTAATATTGCTTAAAGTTTCTCCCCTCGTTACTGTTCCTAAGTCTCAGGAAATTAAAGGACGGGTGACAGCACTTGTAATACTAAGCCTATCTTCAGCAAGACGGCTTTTCTCAGTGAATGTCTATTTTAATGAAAGAGCCAATTCATTTATGAGATGCTCTTTGATGAGTGTGAAATAATACTATTCGGTCTATTTATTTAGTAAACACTGCGGTGACTATGTTGGATAAGGTAGTAAGAAGAAAAAAAACAATAAAAGGGTATCACTCTTGACTTTGTGAGGCTTCATACTAAAAAAGAAATTACACAATTAATTATTATAAAACCAACAAGTGCTGGTTGGTGGTGCCCACCTATAATGCCAGCACCCATAATCCCAAAGGCAAAATCAGCAGTTCAAGGTCATCCTCCCGACCCAGGAAACTGGAGACAAGCAGGACTGCGTGACATTCTTCTCAAGAACTAAAGCAACGGCAACAAAGAGGCTCGAGCTACTGTTGAAACTGAGGCTAACCTAACAGCTGGAGATGGAACTAGAGGGACAGGTCGTTCAAAGACAAAGGTCGCACACCACGCTACTTACCATTCCCACATTTACCCGCACCCCCAACACCACACAAACACTTTAAACAGGATGCTTAATTAGGGAAAACTATTTTAGATTTATTTTCTAAAGTGTAATTTCCCCTATTTAATAGACTGGCCTACATGTAATAGTTATACATAAACAAAAATTACAAAATTGTCCTTGATTTTATAATGATAAGTGAAAAACATTACAATTCTCCAACCAAGAGTATTTATTTGTTTTATTGGCTGTTTTTCTATTGCAGTTAATACGAGTTTGTGCTCAGTCTTGACTTCTTAGATGTTTGATCAGCCACAAAAAGCACAGGGGTCCCCTCAGCTATAGACGGACAAGAGGCACAAGGCTGCACCAAATGAGCACACAAATGACTTAACTGGAAGATAAGGCTGAATAAACATGTCACTAATAGAGAAGGGAAATAGTATCACACAACCAGCATTTTTCCTACTCTGTCTCCATTTGGTATCAATCTAAACATCTACTGGCAATTAAAAAAAAGCAATATACATGAGTTACATTATAAATAATAAAGGAATGTGGATGGAGAAAAATGAAAGAATAAGAAAACACTACTTAGTTGGGCAGTGGTAGCACACACCTTTAATTCTAGCATGTGGGAGGCAAAGGCAGGGAAATCTCTGAGTTCAAGGCCAGTCTGGTCTAAGAAGTGAGACTCTAGAAGCCAGAAGGACCCAGACAGATGTCAGGCAGACTCAAGAGACCACAGATGCCAGCTTGGACTACTATTCCCAGAAAAACTTTTAATCACAAAAGATGGAGAAAATAAGACCATGCCAAAAAACTAAATTTAAGAAATATCTATCTACAAATCTAGCTGTAGAGAAGGTGCTAGAAGGAAAACTCCACCTAAAGAGGTTGACCACACTCCAGAAAACACATGGAAGAAATAATTCCAAATCAGCAACTCAAAATAGGTGAAACACACACACACATGCACATGTACACACACACAAAATAAGTAAAACCACCAAAACTAAAACAAAACAGGAATCAACAAACACCAATTATTGATCACTCTCAACATTAATGGTCTCAATTCTACAATAAAAAGACACAGCTTAGGAGAATGAATGTGAAAACAGGACCCATCCTTCTGCTGCATCCAAGGGATGCACATTAACATCAAGGATAGATATCACCTCAGGGTAAAAGGATGGGAAAAGATCCTTTTCAAGGAAAATTTTCCAAGAAAATTGTCCTAAAAAGCGAGCTGGTGAAGTCATTTTAATATCTGACAAAATATATTAACAAATATAAACAAAATATAAACAAATTAACAGTAATTAGAAGATACAGGGACGGACACAACATACTCATCAAAGGAAAAGTTTACCTCTGAATTGCCAGAGGACATTACAATTCTTACATCTATGCACTAAAGACATGGGCACCCAAGTTCGTAAAAGAAACACTATTACACCTTCAATTACATATTGGCACTCACACATTGACACCGGGAGATTTCAGTACCCCACTCCTGACAGTAGACAAGTCATCCTGACAAAAACAGAGAAATGCCAGCGCTCACTGACATTATACACTAAACAGACTTAACAGACATTTTCAGAACAGTTCACCCAAATACAAAAGCATATGCCTTCTTCTTTGCACCTCATGGAACTTTCTCCAAAACTGACCACATACTCAGACACAAAGCAAGTCTCAACAGGTACAAGAAAACTGAAATAACGCCTTGCACCCTAGCGAACCACCATGGGCTAAAGATGGGCACCACCAGCAGCAGAAACAACAGAGCTCACAACTCTTGACTGAAAGAACAATGGGGCTAGAAAGAAACTGAAAGTTTTCCAGGACTGAATTAAAATGAATACATGGGACACAATGGTCTAAAGAGGCAGCCCATAGCGCTAAGAGCCTATATAAAAGAGTTGGAGAAGAACAGGCGCTGATCTATGAGTACAGCAGATGACATTAGGAGTCTGTTCAGGTTTCTTAGAGAGACCAGCAATGCTTGCTTTCACCCTATGTCCCTGGACCATCTAGTCTCAGGGTTTGGTAACCCAAGCAGTGTTGGGCATGGGTTTCATTTCACACAGTCAAATCTCATAGTAGTAAATTAATATCAGAGACAACTTATCTCAGAGATCACACAATAGTAACTTAACAGCACATCTCAAAGCTCTAGAACAACAACAACAACAAAGAAATCAGACACAAAAGACATAGACAGCAAGAAATAATCAAACCCAGGGTTGTAATCAAGGAAATAGAAACAAACAAACAAAAATAATTCAAAGAATCAATGAAACAAAGAGGCAGCTCTTTGAGAAAATAAGGAAAACTGACAAACCCTTATCCAAATTAACAAAATCAGAAATGAAAAGGAGGTAGAACACAAGACACTGAGGAGATCCAGAGAATAAGAAGGATATACTTAAAGCTCTCTAACAACTAGAAATCCGAAAGAAATGGATAATTCTCTTGATACTTACCAAAGTTAAATAAAGAGCAGAAAAGTAATGTAAAAATACTTATAACCCCAGGGAAATAGAAGCAGTCATTAAAATATTCCCAACAACAACAACAACAAAAAAGCCCAGGGCCAGATGGCTTTACTGCAGAATCCAACCAGGCTTTCAAAGAAAGCTAATGCTAATACTTCTTAAATTATCCCCAAAAATAAAAACAGACTTTTCTGAGTTCCAGGCTAGCTTGGTCTACACACCCAGTTCCTGGTCAGCCAGAGCAACACAGTGAGACTTGACTCAAAATGACTCACTCTTGAACGTGCCTATCAGAGGCTCACAAAGCCTACGTATAGACCCACAAAAATTTACGTTACTGAAAATAGTTATTTAGTGACGCTAAAGACAATAGGAAAACACGTGCACACGCACACACACGCACACACACACACACTCCATATAATACCTTGGGTGTAAACGTGAAGTTCTGGGATGCTTGCTTTAGGATCTCAACTGCTTCCGTGTAAGAAATGCTGGGAAAACAATGCAGAAGTGGAGAGCGGTTAACACAGTGGGGCTACTCTGTACTAGGCCATTTTAGACCACAAAAAATTCCAATATAATCGGTGAGGTCATGAATGAGTACTAAGTAATTGGAGATTTAGGCTGATCTAGTCCTAGGAGTATGTGATCTGCGTGAAGAGAAGCGGCTGTTCAGGAACTCTACTCTGGCCCAGCATGCAACGTGCATGAAAGTCATGCCAGAAAGTGGTTTCTCGACATCCGTGCTACACCAATACTCTACTAAAAGGTGGGAAATACTGCTGTAGGAGTATTCTTCTGTCTATGTGTTGCTTTCATTGGTTAAATAAAGAAACTGCCTTGGCTTTTTGATAGGGCAGCCCTTAGGTAGGCAGAGTGGACAGAACTGAATGCTGGGAAGAAGGGAGACAAGAGCCGCCATGGAGCTGCCAGAGACAGACATACCTAATCTTGCTGGTAAGTCACAGTCAGGTGGCAATACACAGATTAGTGAAAATGGGTTAAATTAAGATGTAAGAATTAGCCAATAAGAAATTAGAGCTAATGGGCCAGGCAGTGATTTAGATGAATACAGTTTCTGTGTGATTATTTTGGGGGCTAAGATAGCTGGGTGGCCGGGAGGACAAGCAGCCCGCTTTCCAACAACAGAGTGGCACGCCAACGTGGTAAACTGAGTCCACGTAAAGCCTGAGAGGGCTCTGAGAACAAAAGACTTTTCTAAAAGCTGTCACTTATTCGTGGAGCGAACACGTATGTCACAGCTACTAGATGCTAAGCATTATTCTCGGTGCTGGGGACACTAGAGACAAAAATAGAGCCCCTGCCTTCTTGGAGCCAAGATGTGTGTGTGAGTGAGAACAAAGGTAAGCAGATAGCAGTGCCCAGTAGCCATTATGAAGAAAAACACGTATTCAGGGAAGGCCCATTGAGTTGGTGACATTTGAATAGAAACCTCCATCAGAAAATGAAAAAAAAAATGAACCATACAAATAACCGGGAGGAATACACTAGACAAAAATAATACCAAGTACAGGGCCTTCAGTGAGGAACAGTCTGTCCCACTGAAGGAATAAGAAGATCAGGGTGCCTAGAGCATATGGAACAAGGGGAAAGAGCCCAGGAAAGGCAGCTAAGAATGGCGGTCGGATCATGAGGAGTTCTTCAGACCTCGGCAGAAGTCTTGGTAACATGTCCTAAGCATTCGGAGACTGCTGAAAACTAGCATTGGTTTTCCCCGTAAGGAACTCTCCTGCCTAACATGGAGAAACACCATTGCATGTGTATGGACACCTAGCCGCTGAGATGGGAGGACTGTGGAGCCCAGGAGGACAAGGCTAGTCTAGCTACACAGGGAGAGGAAGGTGGTAGGAGAGGAGGAGGAAGGAAAGAAAGAAAAGAAGGGAGAAAGGGAGAGAGATAAGGAAAGTCAAAAGCACATGCATCTCCCATCCTGTTCCACAGTCACATGGCTTTATTTTAAGTTGTATCCATAATCACATGTGTGTATGTACATATATCACATGTGTGCCTGGTATCTATCAAGGCAACAGGGTGTTTGAGCCTCTGGAACTGGAGTTACAGTTTATGAGCCACCATGTGGGTGCTCAGAATTGAAGCAGAGTCCTTTGCAAGAACAGCAAGTGCTCTAACTACTGATAAATCTTCCCAGCACCTCCTGTCAAATACTGTATTCGCTGTTACCACTTTCTTGGGTATCCTTTCAGAAGATTATAAATAAATATTTGAGTATTCACTATATCTATTTTAGTAAATATAAGAGCATATATCATACACACTTTTCTTTTACTCAACATTGTATGTTACAGATCTTTGCATTGTGATGAAGAACTTGTTTTATTAGACAAGGTCTCATATAGCCCTGGCCAGCTTTGAATGCACTATGTAGCTGAGGGTGACCCTGAATTCCTGATCCTCCTGCCTCTACTTCCTGAGCACTGGGAAAACAGACATGTGCCACCACACACAGCTTTGTGTGATGCTGAGAACTGACCACGGCAATCTTCACGTGTGACAGAGAAGCTCTCCACAGCTGAGCTGCAGCCACAGTCAAAGAACTTGAGCGTTTGAATTAAACGTAACATTCCAATTATGTGTGTACCTATTTACTTGAGTTACTCACCAACGGCTTTTCAGATGTTTCTAGTCTCTGGCTACGATAAATCATGACTACACATCCCTGTCCAATGCAACTGACAATAATTCTTACATACTGATTTTACACGTGAAAAAATCGGATTATTGGATCAAGACTTTTAACTTTTTATGTATTCTGAAGCATACTGCCAAATTTACTGGCCTCCCTTTCAAAGGCCATAAAAGTATCCACATACCAACAGCATATGAATATGCCAGTAGCATACGAACACACCAGTAGCATATGAACATACCAGTTTCCTTATAAATTATTAGGAAAAAAACCCACTGCAACAGCATTTTGGATGATTTAAAAAAAAATTCTACAAAATTTTCTGAAGGACTCTGAGCTCAACCTCTCCAGTACAAACTTAGGCTCTGAATTTTGGACCTACACAAACTAACTAGAAAATGCCTTTATAGTGCAAGTACGGTCAGGCATGTTCTGAGTGACAGATTTTGCTGAATGTCCACTCTGTAATTTCTAAGGAAATAGTAGCAGTTGGTTGCGGGAGTAACATTGTAAAAGTTGGGCGTTCTGCAGAAGGGAACCCGAAGCTTAGTGAGACCAGGAGCGACTGGCCAGAGACCTCTCCTGTAAAGTACGAAGCTGATCTGCTGGCTCAGGCCATGCTTCCCATGCCTAAGATGACTTTTAACAGTTGCATTTTCATGCGTCCCATCAGAACAAAAGACAACGGTGCTGAGTCCCACTCGACTCTTTAGTAATTGCTTCCACTTCATGAGAGCGCACGGTTATCTTCGCAATGTTGTAAGAACATTCAAACACTATTGTCTATGTCAGATATTTTGTCTGAAGCTCTGTCGTTAGACAGCTGTTCTAGTCCATCAATTACTTCAAATGATCTTCCAGCTCTGAGAAATATTAAGAAGCGGTGGCTTTCATACAGCTGTTATGCTACTGTTTCAATATGAAGAAATAATGACTCCAATATTTCTTCTAGGGATAACGATCTCCTCCATCCCCCTCCACTCCCTCTTAATTTAAAGCATCGCTTTCAAGCTCAGATTACAGCTCTGACACGGAATATCCTTAATGGCTTCTCAAAGTCTCTCTACTCAGTATGTGTCTTGATATGCATAGAGAATATTTCTTGGCCTTTCCAGAATGTTTCCAAAGTGCTTTGGGGGGAAGTCATGGTGATTTACTTGTGTTTGGGGTTCTGACCATACTGTCTGCTGTATTCACCATAGTATTGAGTATCAGATATTATAAGTACTCGGTTATATGCAAATAGTATAACATTTTACATAGGGTTTCAACCATTCAGACTTCAGTATACATGGGATTCAGGGATACCAAGGAATTACTGTACAAGGCATGAATTTCAGTAATTCAGATCATAATTACTATAATCATTTATCTTACTATGATTCACTGATTATTAACAATACACAGGCTATCAACTATGAGTTGAGTATAAGAGCAATAAAAGATAATTAGAATATGGGTCTTTCCTCAAGTCAGGTTTGGTAAACACAGAGATAGTTAAACAAAAACTGTAATTCAATGTGATACAATGGTCAAATATGAGCAAAGCCCAGGGAAATTGTGATTTCTACTTACACTAGGAAGTTGTTTTTCAGCATATGTTCTAGTCTGTCCTTGATAAGACAAAAGAGAACAAAATTTAAATGTAATTATATTCATGATATATAATTAATATATTTAAAGAGCGATGAATCTGGCCTTGTCCACAAACGTGTTACCTTCTGGCCAGGAGCTATGAATTTGTGACACAGCGCGACGTCTTCAGGACAGTTTGCGAGAACCATCTCTGTGGTACCCTTGAAGAGTTCCTCCATCACCTAGGAGCAATGAGACAGAATTGCCTGAGCAGCAGCTTCACACAAAAACCCTCAGGTTGCAGGGCTTGAGGGACTATCCTTCCGTGACCAGCAACTACAAATCCATTACGCCTGCTAATCCCTGAATGTACGGATCAATACTGGCATTGAAATGGGCTGTCGCCGGGCGGTGGTGGCACACGCCTTTAATCCCAGCACTCGGGAGGCAGAGACAGGCGGATCTCTGTGAGTTCGATGCCAACCTGGTCTACAAGAGCTAGTTCCAGGACAGGCTCCAAAGCCACAGAGAAACCCTGTCTCGAAAAACCAAAAAAAAAAAAAAAAAAAAAAAAAAAGGAAAGAAATGGGCTGTCACATGCACAGCTATCACTGACTGATGTCTCTTTACTCATTAATAAACTCACAAGCTCACTTACAGAATTAAGACCATCATAGCACCTCCCTCGCTGGATTGTTGTGAGAAATATGAAATATTCTGTGTATTAGCTTAGGTCCTGGATCTGAGAAATATGCTATTAGAGTTGGTCGAGAGAGAACTTTTTGCATAGCTGGGTCAGTCAACGATAAATGAAAGGAAATGCAAAAAACTGAGAAGCAACAACATGCATCTAAACAATAACTGTATGTATTACTGTATGTTAAAATATAAAAATATAGATTAGTATATGAGGATTAATTCTACCATGATATCCCTGGCAGACTCATGGGAGACATGTTTCCCTTAGAAGGAAGCAGTAACTAGAATGGAAAATATTTCCCAAATTATTTATTTGTTTATTTACGAGGTTTATATCTTGGAGACTAGGTCTCACTGTGTAGCCTGGCTGGTCTAGAACTCACTATGCGGATCAGGCTGGCCTCAAGCTCACAGAGAGTACTGTACTGGGATTATCAGTGTGCAGCTGCAGCTTCTAAGTCATTAGTGCTATAAACAACAATGATGACGAATTGGTGGGCCAGAATCCAAAAATAAAATAAGGGTAAAGAAAAAGTTGGAGGAAATAGATAAAACCAAGCCAAAACTTTCCAAGGGCTTTGCAAAGGACAGGAGAGGTATTTAGCTATTGTAAAGATGTAACCAATATAAATAGGGCTGGGTATACGGCTTAGTGGGGAGTGCTGCCTGGCTCCCCAGCACTGCATCAACAGGAGGTGGGCACTGTGGTAGCAACACTTCTAGAACCCTAGCCCTCGGGAGGTGGAGGCAGGATCAAGACTTCAAGATCAATCACTCTAGGACATTTCAGATCCTGTTTCAATAAACCAAAAGCCTGAAAGCACCACACACAGATTGTTCAAATTCTAAAGGGCAAAGAAGGACAGACCAATCCAGTGGAGACTGGGGTAGAGTCTGGGGACTTGAAAAGGAACAATCAGTGGTTAAGGTCCTGCACTTCCAGCTGCTATTACCTTCAGACACAGCAGTGAGATAAAGACACAGCCAAGTGTCTGCATGACTTACAAGGTCACACCCTCAATTATGGACACAGCCCACACGTAGTAGGAGGGCAAAGAGCAGCGGCCTGGGTGGTCCTTTGTTCTGTGGAAGAACACAGACCGTGACCACCTGGGTTGTTAAGTTGCTGTTTGATGAACAACCGAATGATGAATTTAACCTGAAGATGGAAACCTCCTCTTCCTTCCCTAATGTCTGACTTTCAGACTAGGTTCTATAAATAATCTGATAAAAACCAGAAACTATGGTGAAGAGTGAGTACAAGATGTTTCAAAAGTTTACTAAAGTGGTCACTGGTAATTAATTATTTATAATTCATGAAGGAAAAAAATTTTTTTTTATAATATTCCAAGTCAAAGCTTAAATGCACCTAATAGGACAGAAGAAAGGATGTGTGCCACCATATCCTATGAGCTCTGGATACTTTTATTTTTTTGAGATTTTATTTTTAGGGTAATTCTTGCTTTATCTTCTTGAAGAAGTGTCACTTTGCAGCTGAGGCTAGATGTCTTTTATATATATCTATTTCCTCTAAAGGAAGAAAAAGAAGAGGACAAGATTACTTTTCTCTGTCTTTAGGATTTATAGTCTAATTGGCCAAGTCATTCAACGATATATGCTGAGCGCCACTGTTAGAGTAACTCAAGTAGCAAATCTGCATATTTGAGTTTATATTATACTTAGCTGTGTGGGTGTCATTACGCATGCACCATGGCACAGGGACAGGGACACCTCCAAGGACACCTTCCACAAGCTGGTTCTCTCTTTCTAGCGTGGGTTCCCAGGACTGAACTCAGGTCATCAGGATTACATAGCCAAGGGCTTTTATCCACCCTGAGCCAACTTATTGGCTTTTAAACCTCATTCTTACCCAGTTTCAGTGTTTGGTTACTGGCTTCACGAGTCAGCACTGACACACAATTAGTCAGAAGTCTTCTTGTGCAATTGCATAGGAAAACACTTACCCGAGTGTTCCTTCTTTTTTGAGACAGGGTCTTCCTATGTAGTCCTGGCTGCCTGCTTTCTATGTGGACTAGGATGGCCTCAAACTCACCGAGCTCTGCTTGCCTCTGCTTCCCAAGAGAGGGATTAAAGGTGCTCACAATCATATCTTCTGAACCATGGATACTTTTTTTTTTTGAGATTTTTATGGTAATTCTTATCTCACTCTGTAGCTCGGGCTTGCCTGGATCTTGAAATCTTCCTGACTCTGCCTTCCAAGTCAAGGACTGTGGATGTGCGCCAATTCTAAACCAGCAAATTAATGATCACCAAATAGAAAACCTTTTATTCCATGTATGATATTGTTAAGAGAGAGAAAAGACAAGCTCCCAAAATCAGGAGAAATATTTGCAAATTATGTATCTGAAAAAGATATTTATATTTGAAGATAAAGAAATTTCAAAACTCAACAACAAAGGGCCAGTGGTCATAATTCCCACCTTCCCAGCACTCAGGAGAGGCAAGTGGGCAGAGCTCTGAGCTCAAGGCCAGTCAGGGCTACATGTTGATGCCCTGTCTCAAAAACAAATGATCAAAGATCAACAATAAGAAAACAAAACTTGACAGAAAACTAGAAAGTGATGACTAAAAGGCAGAGGAAAAGATGTGTATCATAGAAGCCTCAAGAGACTGGGGAAGTACAATGACGCTGATGCTTAGCTAACAGATTCACATATTCATTCATTCTCTGTGTGACCACATGTACGTGTGAGTGTGTGTCTGTCTGTCTGTCTCTTTCACAGACTCAAATACACAAATACATCCTTGAGTAAGTTCTGGTGATAAGTAGACAAACTGGCTTTTGCATATGCCTTGTAGGAATGCAAAACAGTAAAGTCACTTTGTACACCAGACAGGTTCTTGAAAAAAAACCTCACTCCTAGACTCTCACCCAAGAGAGATGAAAGCGATACTCACACAGAATCTGCACATGAAGGTTTATAGCAACTTTTTTTTCATTTCTTTCAAAGCTTGAACTATATCAATGTTCTCCAACATGAGTGGTAAACCATGAGGTGCATCTGTATCAGCGCACTGCCCAGAAAACAGGAAGATCTGATACACAGTATGCTAAGTGGCAGGAGACAGAGTCAGGAACACAGTACTTCACTAAAGTTCACATGGCATTCTGCCAAGGGCAGATTACTTAAGAGAGAAGGGAAGACCAGCAGTTGACAGTGGAGGGGTTAGGATGGAAGGCAGCAGCAAGCTGGAGTTGTTTCGTAATGCCAGAATTGTTCTGTATTTTGACTGCAGTCATAGTAACAGAGGTGGACACATGCCTTAAAACTTAAAGTTAAGATGAATATGATGCTAATAAAACAGACATAAATCAACACTGTCACAGGAATCCACCGTGCGCTTCTCAGAGTGTCAGCAGGGTTGCCTCTGCTCCCAGACCCACTTCACCTAAAGCCTGGACACAGAACTGCTCATCTCTCTGGCATTGTCTGGCCTTGTCTAGTGCTCCCAGACTATTTTGAACTAAATATGAAATAACACCAGCAAGAGTTTCTTAGGTAGTAACACTCTGGATAAAATTACTACTGTTCTGGTTCCCGTTATTCTTGGACATTTATCATTAGTGCTTAAAATCCATTAGTGGCTGAGCATGGTGGCACACATCTTTAATCCCAGCACTCGGGAGGCAGAGGCAGGCGGATCTCTGTGAGTTCGAGGCCAGCCTGGTCTACAAAGTAAGTTCTAGGACAGCCAGGGTGTTTACAGAGAGAAAGCCTGTTTTCAAAAACAAAAAACAAATGCATCGGCTAAAATATCTATAAACAATCACAGTAATAGCTAATAAATGAATGAGAGAAAAACAGAGAATGGAATAATGATACAGTTCAAATACGTTTTAAATTTTGTTATTACATTTTTTAAAAAAACTTATTTTTATTTTATCTGTATGGGTGTTTTGTTTGTATGTATGACTGCACACACGAGCATGCCCGATGCCTGGGGAAGCCAGAAGGCATCAGATCCTCTAGAAATGGAGATAAAGATGGCTGTGAGTTCCCATGCGGGTGCTGGGAATCAAACCCAAGTCCTTTGGCGGAGTAACCATTGTTCTTAACCACAGAGCCATCTCCTGACCTCATCATGACATTTTTGATTCATGTGGCTACAGTATTGTGTGAAGGTCAGTGGGAACACGGCCTTGTCTCTCACCATGTGGGTCTTAGGGCCAAACAACCATGGGCTTGGCAGCAAGTGCCTTTACCCCTGTGTGAAAATCAAGAACTGAATTCCATTTACATTTCCTAAAGTGGTGTTTACATATCCATTTCTCAATGTTCTTATGAAAGAAACTTGAGGAAATAAAGGTATTTTGCAATCCTATCATGTGTCAAATAATTTGCATGTCATTTTCATAACTCTTTCCTTTGGAGTGCATGCTGGGGCAATGGAAATGCAGATACGGGGAGGTCTGGGAGGTGCGGTGCACTCACGCAGAGCTGCTTGAGGGCCGCACACTCAACTCCACACAAGCAGCAGCAGACTTATTCCAGAGGCACCATTAACTAGAAAATTCTTCTGGGGAAGAGAATTCTGTGAGTGATGGGATGCTGAATGGCATCTCTGTCTTTAGCGATTATATCCTGGAGTAATTACTCTGCCTGTAATCACCACCTGTAGGGGCCCCTGGGCGATGCTGATCTAAAGAAGTCAGTGGAAGGCATTACAATGCGTGGCCAAATACGCGACCTGGCAACATGAACTACCTATGGACTCTTCAGGAACTGTCAACCCAAAGGCAATGCCTTGCTCAGGGTTGTTTCTTTAAGGCATGCGAAATACCTGGTAGATAGGAGGACGCACAAAAGCCCATCCCCCTGTTCTCCTAAGGGAGTTATTTCTAACTCTTAACTTCCTCATAGAAAAGGTAAAGGGCTCTCTAACTGTACCACAGTTCAACGTTCCCCCTACTCAAAGCTTTTCCAACCCTTTTCTCACAGACATGGTTCTCATGGCTGGGGCAGACTGTGGGGGCACCAGCAGTGAGACCTGGATTTATTACCTACTGCTTGTATTGGCTTTCTGGAGCCCATTCTCTTTGCAGGGATACCTTGTGCTGTGGGATAATGTTCCTGTACCCTGTAAAGATTTGTTACTCGTATTGGTTTAATAAAATGCTGATTGGCCAGTAGCCAGGCAGGAAGTATAGGTGAGATGACCAGACTAGGAAAATTCTGGGAAGAGGAGAGGCTCAGTCTGCAGAGGAGGAAAGATGAGACTGCCTCACCAAGCCATGTGGAGAAACACAGATAAAAATTATGGGTTAATTTAAGTTGTAAGAGTTAATTAGTAAGCCTGAGCTAATAGGTCAAACAGTTTATAATTAATATAATCCTCTATGTGTGTCTTTGGGACTGAACGGCTGCAGGACCGGGCAGGACAGAAACTATGTCTACAACCTTGCTCAGCCTAGATATTGTGGGCAGGGCCTTGGTCCTGCCACAAAGCAATGTGCTAGACTTTGGTGACTTCCCATGGGAAGCCTTACCCTCCACGAGGAGTGGATGGGGGGAAGGAAGAGGGAGAGGGAGGAGAACAGGGAGTGGGAACTAATATTGGTATATTAAATGAGAAGAGTTTTTTAAAAAAATAAATTAATTAAAAAACATTAAAAAAGCAGAAAAAAAAAGAAACAAAACAAAATAAAAACCCTCTAACTGCAGTTGCTGGAGAGATGGTTGAGAGCACTTGCCGTTCTCACCTGGGTTTGATTCTTGGTACCCACACAGTAGCTCAAAACTGTTAGCAACTCTAGGTCAGGAGCTCTGACCCTTGTTCTGGCTTCTGCAGCACCAGGCACACTTTTTGGTGTGGTGCATATACACACACACAGGCAAAACATTCATACATACAAAATAAAATAAATAAATCTTCAAAACAAAACCCTGGGTTAGAGAGATGGCTCAGCTGTTATCTACTGAAAACCCAAGTTCAGTTCTCAGCACCCATGATGGGTTGGCTTACAACTGCCTGTGACTTGAGATTCAGGGGACCCAATGCCACTGTCCTGTTTGAATAGGTTCTCATATTCTCTCTCTCTCTCTCTCTCTCTCTCTCTCTCTCTCTCTCTCTCTCTCATGCAGATAATTAAAGAAGAAAAGAACTGCTAGTTGATGGTGGCGGTGGTGACGCACGCCTTTAATCCCAGCACTCGGGAGGAAGAGGCAGGTGGATCTCTGTGAGTTCGAGGCCAGCCTGGTCTACAGAGTGAGTTCCAGGACGGGCTCCAAATCTACAGAGAAACCCTGTCTCGAAAAACCAAAAAAAAAAAAAAAAAAAAAAAAAAAAAAAAAAAAAAAAAAAAAAAAAAAAAAAAAAAAAAAAAAAGAAAAGAAAAGAAAAGAACTCCACTGGTAATAAATCTGTCAAAGAATTGACTAGGAAAAGAAGGGGCCACATAAGGTCATGACCCCACCCTATCTGTACCACCTATGCTTTAAAACGGTAGATTATTGGGTAAATATGAGTATAAGATATACACTGAATAGAAAGTAAAGCTAGTAGGAATAACCAAATTAAACAGTAAACTAGGAGTAACCAAATATCACTGATAGAGAATTTAAAATAGTAAGTTAATTATTTATGCTAAGTATCACTCAGATATACACAGACACACAGACACACACAGACACACACAGACTCACACAAACACACACACACCACTTGCCCAATTCTCAACTGCTCTGTGATGTGAGAATTAGTATATATTACATAGATCACTATTTTCCCCACCCCGTGATTCTCTATAACGCAGAAGCACTGTAATGTCAGAGATTCCTGAAAACAACGAACTGTCTACCTACCTGCATGAGATCCTGAAGGCTGTCAACAAAAGCAATCTCTGCTTCAACCATATAAAATTCAGCCAGGTGTCTCCGGCTCTGAGAATTCTCGGCTCGAAATGTTGGGCCAAAGGTAAATACTTGGTCAAAAGCTCTGCAATTCAAGATTAAGAACATAAAAATAGAACACACATGATTAATTTTAAGTATTTAAAATACCCTTAGCGCTTAAGAAAACATGTTTTGCATCTATGCTGTGCCCACAAACCCACCTACATTATCTGCTCCATTTCTCTAGTGGGGGATAATAATAGTTTCATTAAAAATGTTACATTTATAGAAACCATTTTATCCCAAAGGAATCTGCAACTGCTTTAGAAACTCTATGGTTTTCTAAATTTAGAAACGTAACCACTTCTGGGTGCACTCTCCTGCAGCTCCGTGTGACGGCCGTCACGAGCAAGGTGACACAAGCACAGCTCAAGGAACAGAACGGAGCTGGTGACAAGGAAAAGCAGAATTTCATGTGGATATGGTGTGCTCAACTTAGTTTTTAAATACACAAAGAAAGGATGTCATAAAAATGTAACACCCCTGGTAGACATAGGTTATTAAATGAAAATTTCAGTAGCAGGCATGGGAAGCCTCCTCTGAGCTGGTGATCTAGGAGGCCCCAGAGGCCCCCCTCCCAGACAGCACAGGTTATTGCCGCTGCTCTTGGCTGTCACCAAAATCAGTCTGTAAGACCCTACTGTCAAAGGCACAGCAGACATTAGCTGAAGGACACAGCAAAATCAAGCCATGGGGGTGGGGGGAGGAGACATCAGTGGACCCAGAATGTTACAATACTGGTCTTCGGGGCAAGATCCAACCGACCACTGGTTCAGCAGTGGTGTGGTGGTCATGGGGGTAACCAACTGCTTTCTGACTTACTTCAGGTCTGCTCCACAGAGTGAATTTATGCCTGATATTGTAAACGTGGCCAAAAGCCCATGGTTTGGAAGGGCATAGGCCCAAGGGGGAATCTACTATTGTTTTACTAAAGGGATGTGTTGTTAAATTACCTCAAAATATTTATGTTTATACCCATTGAGTAGTATGCTATCCTCAACCTTGTGCAGAGAAGCCTTTTTCTGCTGTGGGCTGTAGTACAGAGACTCATAACTAGTCAAAGTGCCCAGAATAAGTAAGTTTTGAGTACTCATTCCTAAATGGGACATCTATATCAACCTCCTGTAGCATGAATAATAAAAACTCAGAGACAGATATAGGGGTTCAACCTGAAGACCAGAAAAGCAAAACAGTGAGCCACTGGCTCTTACCTCAACCTCAGTCCAAAATGGTGATCCTGCTTCCAGGAAATCTCAGAATGAGACTGTGACGAGAGCTATCTCCTCCCGTTTTATAATCCTCTCAAATTCTGGGATTAAGGGCGTGCATCACTACCGTCTTGTTTCTCTGACAATCTAGTGTGGCTACTGGGATTAAAGATGTGTGTCATTGCTACCTGGTCTGTAAGGCTGGCCAGTGTGGCTGTTTACTTTTCTTATCTTCTGGCAAGCTTTATTTATTAAAATACAAATGAAATACCACTACAAACCTTTTGCCACAAGGCTCAGGAAACATCAAAGAAGATGTGGAGGGGAAGTTGAGGCAGGGTTTCTTTGTGCAGCCCTTGCTGTTCTGGAACTCACTCTGTAGACCGGGCTGGCCTCTGCCTCCTCCCTCCAGAGTGCTGGGATTAAAGGCATGTGCCGCCACCGTCAGCACAAATACATTTTTTGACTGGTGTTTGCTTCCCGCCGTTCTGTGATTCCAAACTACTATGAGTTCTCAAAGTCGAATCTGATTATGTCAGTTAAATTTAAAAACCTTCAATGACTACCACCAAATGGATAAAATTCAAACTCCTATTCTCTCATCATGAAGCTTTTTCAGCAGCTCTCTGAAGACATTCTTCTTACCTAGCATGTTCTGAGCCTTACGTCTCTGCACTGAACATCCTCTATTCCACCCATTCTTCTCTGAACACAAACTCTCACCCAACCTTCAAAATCTGCCCTAAATATCATTTCATTCTTGAAATTTTATCACCCCTCCCCCAATTGATTATCCCTCCTGTATGTTACTATAACACTTTATCCATATATTATTATATAAAGTGCTTCACTTTGATATGCAATTAGGTTTTTAAATATTCCCTCCCCTGCAGAAAACTATGAAATTTTCCAGAACAGGAATCATGTTTTATTCATGTCTGCATCTCCAGTGCCTGGTTAAAACAGGTGCTCACATTGAATGAGCACTAATGGTGATGGCAGGCTTCCTCAGCATCAACTGGGAGAGCACAGCCTCCTCGCACAGCAACATGACAAAGAGAAAATACTCAGATACTTTCCCAGGCTGCTACTTAGCACCTACAGTGGATGCTGAAATAGGTGTTAAAAGGGTCAAATGATGCTGATCTGTTCCAAGAATAAATCTGAATAGTACAGGCTGAGTTTTCAGTTTAGGGCTATGCTCTCCCAAATGGGCTGCCAAAAGTATCTACTTTTTAAAAATGGTAATTTTTGTATGCTTTACAAGGATACATTGTATAAACATAAATGTTAGCATTCAAGTGTATCTTATTGAAAAATTTCAATAAATACATAGGCAGCACAGCTAAAATTTACTTTGGAAGTTCTGAAATATAAGGAAAGATTTGTTACTTAAAAGTACATGTTATTTCATTAAGGAATTCCTAAATATAACCCCAGCAGCACAGACACTGAGAGAAACAATTAATAAATGGGACCTCCTGAAACTGAAAAGCTTCTGTAAAGCAAAGGACACGGTCAACAAGACAAAACGACAGCCTACAGAATGGGAAAAGATCTTCACTAACCCCATATCAGACAAGGTCTGATCTCCAAAATATACAAAGAACTCAAGACATTGGTCACCAAAAGAACACATAATCCAATAAAAAAAATGGAGTACAGACCTAAACAGAGAACTCTCCACAGAGGAATCTAAAATGGCTGAAAGACACTTAAGGAAATGTTCAACATCCTTAGCCATCAGAGAAATGCAAATCAAAACAACTCTGAGATTCCATCTAACACCTGTAAGAATGGCCAAGATCAAAAACACTGATGACAACTTATGCTGGAGAACCTGTGGGGAAAAGGGAACACTTCTGCATTGCTGGTGGGAATGTAAGCTGGTACAACCCCTTTGGATGTCAGTGTGGTGATTTCTCAGAAAATTAGGAAAACAACCTCCCTCAAGACCCAGTAATACCACTTTTGGGTATATATCCAAAGGATGCTCAATTGTACCACAAGGACATGTGCTCAACTGTGTTCATAACAGCATTGTTTTTCATAGCCAGAACCTGGAAACAACCTAAATGGCCCTCGAAGAATGGATAAGGAAAATGTGGTACATTTACACAATGGAGTACTACATAGCAGAGAAAAATAATGACAGCTTGAATTTTGCAGGAAAATAGATGGAGCTAGAAAACATTTTGAGTGAGGTAACCCAGACACAGAAAGACAATTATCACATGTACTCACTCATAGGTGATTTATAAACATAAAGCAAAGAAAGCCAGCCTACAAACCACAATCCCACAGAACTTAGACAACAATGCAGACACTAAGAGAGACTTACATAGATCTAATCTACATGGGAAGTAGAAAGTATAAAAAGACAAGATCTCCTGAGTAAATTGAGAGCATGGGGACCTTGGGGGAGGATTGAAGGGGAGAGGGGAGAGGCAGGGAGGGGAGCAGAAAAAAATGTAGAGCTCAATAAAAATCAATAAAAAAAAGAAGCTCCTGTCAGAGGAAAAAAAAAAGAATTAGGTACAAACAAAACTAGTTTTTACTCAGAATTCCAAATTCAAGTCATACGAGCAACTGCCTCTCCTGTGGCAATGCTATGCAGGATGCTATGGGATGCGCAGCAAAAGTTGCTTAGTTATTAATGTGAAACACGGACTTGTACATCCTAGGTAGGTCTCAAACTCCTTACGTAGTTGAGGATAACTTTTAACTTCTGATCGTCCTGCCTCTCCCATACCAGTGCCAGGGTAATGGTAACGGCATGCACCACCAGGCCCAGTTCACGCAGTGCTCAGAGTTCTGTGCTTGGTGGCCACATATTCTACCAACTGAACTGTACGCCCGGCCTTAGAATTTTTAATTAGAGTAAAAATCAGGTTCTGACGAAGATGGTCAAGATTTAAGTTAACACCCTAAGCCAGAAACGGTGACAATAACACTCTGAATTAACAGAAAGATAAAATGTTAGAAGGTATATGGGGGAAAAACCCTCATTCAGCACCCAACTTTTAGGTAGTTTAAGCCATAAAATAATGGCCACCCTACATGGGCACCCAATGTTCTTCTATAAAATAGTGTCATTAACTAGTAATGTAGAGGCCACCATTACAGTGAGCTTCATGGGTTAGGAATTAAAAATAAAGAACCTTATAGTTACCTCTTTGGAGTTGACTCACATGTATATGTACATGAATACGTATTACTGCTTGTTTGTATATGACCATGTATATATTATTGCTTGTTTATACATATATCATTGCTTGTTTATCTATATGTACATGTATATGTATTACTGTTTATATATACACATGCATTATTGCTTGCTTATATATACACATATATATTATTTCTTGTTTGCACATGTACATATATGTATATTATTGCTTATTTATATGTATATACACATGTATATATTATTGCTTGTTTATATATGTATATATGTATTGCTGCTTGTTTATATTTGCATATACATGTATTATTGCTTGATTATATGTATTAATGCTTGTTCATATATATGTATATACACATGTATTATTGCTTGTTTATACATATGTATATGTATATATATTACTGCTTGTTCATATGTATATACACATGTATCATTGCTTGTTTATACATATGTATATGTACACATATAACTGCTTGTTCATATGTATATACACGTGTATCATTGCTTGTTTCTACATATGTATATGTACATGTATATATATTACTGCTTGTTCATATGTATATACACATGTATCATTGCTTGTTTATACATATGTATATGTACACATATAACTGCTTGTTCATATGTATATACACGTGTATCATTGCTTGTTTATACATATGCATATGTACACATATAACTGCTTGTTCACATGTATATACACGTGCATAATTGCTTGTTTATACATATGTATATGTACACATATAACTGCTTGTTCGTATGTATATATACGTGTATTATTGCTTGTTTATACATATGTATATGTACATATATAACTGCTTGTTCATATGTATATACACGTGTATCATTGCTTGTTTATACATATGTATATGTACATATATAACTGCTTGTTTATATGTATATACACATGTATTATTGCTTGTTTATACATATGTATATGTATATATATTACTGCTTGTTCATATGTATATACACGTGTATCATTGCTTGTTTATACATATGTATATGTACATATATAACTGCTTGTTCATATGTATATATACGTGTATTATTGCTTGTTTATACATATGTATATGTATATATATTACTGCTTGTTCATATGTATATACACGTGTATCATTGCTTGTTTATACATATGTATATGTACATATATAACTGCCAGTTCATATGTATATATACGTGTATTATTGCTTGTTTATACATATGTATATGTACACATAACTGCTTGTTCATATGTATATACACGTGTATCATTGCTTGTTTATACATATGTATATGTATATATATTACTGCTTGTTCATATGTATATACACGTGTATCATTGCTTGTTTATACATATGTATATGTACATATATAACTGCTTGTTTATATGTATATACACATGTATCATTGCTTGTTTATACATATGTATATGTACACATAACTGCTTGTTCATATGTATATATACGTGTATTATTGCTTGTTTATACATATGTATATGTACACATATAACTGCTTGTTCATATGTATATATACGTGTATTATTGCTTGTTTATACATATGTATATGTACATATATAACTGCTTGTTCATATGTATATACACGTGTATCATTGCTTGTTTATACATATGTATATGTA
>PVIU01007678.1:0-48765 GCA_004026605.1 Ondatra zibethicus
GGCTCCGTGGGACAAAGGAGGCCCCCTAGCAGGGGACTCGCCCTTCCCCCAAGGCCTCAGCCCGGGTGGGCCGAGCTCAGGTGCAGCCGGGTCAGGGTCCAGATGAATCCGCGGAAGCTGGTTGGGCGAGGATCCCGGTCCCAAAAGCAGGCCTACTGAGGGTTGCCAGCTCCTCTCTGCTCGGCTCCGTGGGACAAAGCGGTCTCATTTATTAATTGTTGCTCTTAATGCTTAGGTTATTTTGAACTTGTCAGAAAGTCATTTACTGTATCTATAAGTTAAAGCATTTACTTTATTTTCTTGTCTATTAGATTTAGATTTCTCATCTATCAGGTTTTATGTTGCGGTCCTTGATACACTTGGATTTATATACTATGCAAAGTAAGAAATAAGGCTCAAATTTCAATCTTTTACATGTATATCTTCAACTTGACCAACACCATTTATTGAAGATGTTCTTTTCTTTAGTGTGTGTTGGATTATTTGTTAAAAAAAAAAAAGAGTCAGTTTGGCTGTAGGAGTGTGGCTGTAGCAGTGTGGTTTATTTTATGAGTTCCTAGTTTTATTTCTTAGATCAATGTGTTTGTTTCGATGCCATTACCAAGTTTATTTTTATCCTTACAGATATCCTTTAAATTTGGAACCTTTTATAGTAATATCTCCTGCAGGCTTTTGTAGTTCATGTTTATGCTTGTCTAACTTCGATATTTTGTATTTCCATATGAAATATGAGTATGAATCTTGAATTTCTATGAAGAATTACATTGGAATTTCCATAGGGCTTGTATTAAATCTGTAGGTGTTTTTTGCTATTATGATCAAATTAGCAATAATAGTCTTCCCAATCCAAGCACAGAAAGTCTTTCCATCTTCTACTGTGGTCTACAATATCTTATTTAAACATCTCCAAATTAGGTACCAAGAAGATGGAATATATTTTCTGATCCAATGTGTTAGTATGTATCTGTTTATTGGGGAGTTGAAACAACTAATATTAAAACTCATTATTGAACAATGTATATTTTCCGGGTATTTTGTTGGTTTTGTTGTATTCTATTCTGGTTCACTGCTCTGTAATTATTATTTTTTGGTGCATTCTTGATATGTTGACCATTTTCTTCAGACCTAAATATTTCTCCTAGTATCTATTGTAGAACCAACTTAGTGGTCATATATTCCTTTAACTTGTTTTTATTTATGAAATATTTTCTTTCTCCTTCAATTACATCTGATATAATTGTATAGTAGATTTTACTGGCTCTATGGTCTCTCATAAGTTTTAGAACATAGTTTCAATAACTTTTGGTTTTCATATTCTCCCTTGAAATATCTGCTCTGATCCTTTGTATATGGATTGATCATTCTCTATTTTTTACATTTAGTGTTTTGAATATAATATTATATAGGGAGGTACGTTTCTGGTTCTACTTTGTGTTCTTTATGTCCATTTGACATGGCTATGCCTCTTTTGCCTTAGGTTGGGGAAGGTTACTTCTTTGATTTTGTTGAAAATATATTTATATTTGATACCTTTGACCTGGAATATCTTCTATTTTGATTATTTCTAGGTTTGGTCTCCTTATAGTGTTAGAGTTCTGAATATTGTGCTCTTAGACTTTTCTGGATTTCTGTTTTCTTTGCCTGAGTGCATCCATTTATCTAAGTTGTTTTTAAGACCTGATATTCATTCTTGCATTTTATCCAGCTCATTGCAGAGGCTTCCCTTGGGATGTTGTTTGAATTCCTCCTGTATTTTCCATTTCATGTTTTAAGACATTTTGGCATCTGAGTGGCTATATTTTTATTAAATTATTTATATATATTTAATTATTTAATCAACTGTTTACATTCTTTATAAGAACATTTATTCATGTCTTAGAGTATTTTGACTCTATTTATTAGTGCTGTTTTCATATTGCTTTCTCATACATTATCTAAGTCCCTTTTTCTAAGTGACATTAATATGGGAATATTGATACTTGGCATAAATTTATTGTTTTGATTATTCATGTTTTGTATTGATGATGGAGCCTAGACATCTAGAATGAGCATTTTGGTGGTGTTTCTTGGAATAAAAATCATGTGTCTCTTTGATTAAGTGTGTATTTGAGCTTCTATTGACTTTTTTCAGTTTGTCAGGTGATTGACTTGTTTGACAGGACTTTGGGTTCAGTCTGTGATCCAATTAATGTTGATGTTCATATTGGGGTATCAGAAGTCATCCCATCTCACTAGGGCTATCAGGGCTTCAATCTGAAGCTCAGGAGTAGATGTTTCACTGAGTTAGAATGTTTTCATAACCAATCTTCAGAAGCTTATGGGAGGTCCTCTCAACTTTTCAGGCATAGGAGGCTGGTGGAGTTGGCAATATGAGTCTAGGACTTCTACTTTAGGAGCTAGATTAGAAGGCTGGGGGTCAGAAAGAAGGCTATGAATGTATGTTTCTCTGTTGTGTGACAGGGGTAAGTGGAGTTGATAGCCAGAGTTTGATGTCTGTTTAGTGAAAATGTGTGCACTTCACTAAGTGGGGATGGCTGTAGTCCATTTTCTTATTTTGTTTGTTTATTAATATTTAGTTATGATAAAATAGTGACTTCCTAAAAATTATTATTTTACTTTTATCTATTAGTCTTCTGTTATAAATGGATTATATATTTTAGAAGACATTAATACAAAGCAAATTGAAAAATTGTATTTGATGTACCCCTGCTTTATGCCCCAGGGATCTATTGGAATTTTAATTTTTTTAAATTTTTTTTGCCCTACGTTGCACTTTTGTTACATAGCTCATGCTTTTTTGTATGCCAGACTGAATTTTGGTTTTTCCTTTAGCTTTTTAAAACTCATTTATAGCAGGAAATCAGTTTTTTCCTCATGGCAAAAGAACTTGATATTCAGGTTTCAACTCATTGCAAATATGTCCCCAGTATCTTGGTGATCCTCCTGGTGACTGGGAAATGTTTTTCTCTTGTATCTTGAACTTCATGGAGCAAGCATGTCAGTCATTGCTTCTCCCGTCTTGAAACATTTTGTTTCTTCTCATTCACTATTCACTCTTCTACAAACACTGTCCCTTGACAGCCTCTTTACCACTTATTTCCCGAGAATTATGTTACTGACTTCAGAAGTTTCTCATGTCTCATATGCTCTGCGTCTCATCCCCTTCTGAGTGGTAAAATCATCTGTACATTAATGGTCTCAAAAATTCAGATCAAGCATAGATGTTCCTGAATTCCAGAATTTTATCCAACTGTTTGCAACACTCTGACTTTGATAAATGATTATTTCTACTTTTTAACGTTTAGAAGTGACCTCTTTCTGTGTTGTATCTCTTTCAGAAACAAGGTTTGGCTCTTTCTTATCCCCAATTTCTTCTAAGAGTATTGCATTCACAGATTGGACAGCATATTTGATATGCCAATGTGTATCACAATTACTCATGTATTTTTTAAATTTCTTTTTGGACATAACAGTGTACTGGTAGTATGTGCATGCCTGCCAGTATATAATCTGTGAGAAAACATTTTCATTATCTGTTTCTACTAAATGTGAACTTCAAATATCATTGAGCATCAAACATAATATGTATTTAACAAATTAAAAATATACTTTCCTTATTTTCATCTTGAGATTTTTATTGAAATCTAGTATTTGCACAGCCTTGAACTTTATTCTTTAATTTAGTAACATATTTTAAATATACTTCAATATTTTAAGAGTTTCTATTTTTGTATAATACAAAAGATAATAAACCTTTTAAAGCTTTGGTAAAAAATGTACTTTGAGTTCAATCAATGAATGTTTTTCAGTATGATTTTATGATATGGTGAGGTATGAAAAGGGAAAGAAAAGAATTAGAGATGAGGTGCATGGGAGCACTTTTTGATTTAGGGAGATGGTCAAAGGCATCTGACAAATAACAAAGGGATACAACTGATGTTAAATTAATTCATTATTAGTTGTACAATACTTGTGTTCCTTTTTTAACTTCAAATATTAAAATCATCCTTTCTTCAGTGTCTGAGTCCTTAAAGATTAACAGAATAGTTTTCTTTTATCTACTTCTGGAGTTACAGTTGTTAAATTCACAACTTAACTGACACAATAAGTCTCCAGGATCTGTTCTAGTCCCATGATTTGAAGGGAAAATTTGCTATTAGTTTCAAGTGTTTTGGAAATTGGGCTTTAGATATTGGTGCCATTTTGGAAGTTTGTAGAACTTATAGGAGATTCATTTGGTGAATTAAGAATGTGTTTCTGGGTGGGAAATGTGCATATTAGTTTGAAATATTTTTAATTTTTATAAAAGACTGGGGACCCAGTGGTGAGTGCTACTGCTGCAGAAGTCTCTATTCCCTTACTCAAATTAAAACAAAAAAAAAAAACCAAAAAACAAAACTATTAAAACAAAAAACAATAGCTTTACTGAGTTTTTTGTTTGATTGATTTTTAGGTGTGATATTAAAGTGAGAATTTGATGAGTAAAATCACTTATAACTTTCATCATGCGAGCAAATGATATGATTAAGTACTCCTGGAACATATCCTTTATTTCTAGGATGCCTTCCCCCAAACCCACATAGACTATGGAATATGTATCAAAGACTAGAATGTACTTACACACATATCCATTCACATATTGAGTTTCTTTTAATGAATAGAAGCATAAACAAATGTTGACATTGTTTTATGTACATATGTATAGGTTTATATATTGTCTTATTCATATAATATATATGATGATATCTTAATATAAATATTATTTAGAAATAGATTTATATAATACTTAACATTAACCAAAGTGAGACCAGCTTATTTGAGCAATTTGAAATATGTTTCTGAACAGAAAGAAAAAAAAATCCTTTGAACATGTAGAATGCAATGTATTTGCATGAAACTCCAAATATTAGAATGGTGAAAAGTGAGGGAATCAAGACGATATTGTCGATCAGTATTTCCCTTCAAAGAAAAAAAAAAACAATGAAGATAAAGAACGACCAGCTAACTAAAGGACATCTTCATTTTCATTTCACATTCTTTTATTGTTATTGTTGTTTTGCTTTCACTTAATTCTTTTTTCTATGATATGTGATGTTTAATTTGAGATGTAAACTTGGTTGTATTTTGGGATAGCCATTGTGTTGGTTTGAATGAGAATTGTCTCTATTAGCTCTTATTACATGCTTAGTTTCTAGATGGTGAACTGTTTTTGGAAGCATTAGGGGGTATAGCCTTGTTGGGAAAGATGGTCTATCACTAGGGGGTGGCTTTCAGGTTTCAAAAGACTACACCAGGCCTGCCCTCCCTCCATTCTCTCTCTTTCTCTTCTGTCTCTGTCTCTGTCTCTGTCTCTGTCTCTGTCTCTGCCTCTGTCTCTGTCTTTCTACCTCCAGCTTGTAGATCAGATGTGAGCTGAGCTCCGCCACTCTCTGGTTTCATGCTTGCCTACCTACCTACCCCAATGCTCTCTGTCATGGTGATAGCGGATTACCCCTTGCAATTGCAAACAAGGTCCCAATTAAATGCTTTATATTATAAGAGTTACCTTGGTCATGCTTCATCTTCATGGCAATGGAAAAGTAACAAAGGCAGAAGTTGGTACCACTGACTGGGATATTGATATGACAGCTCTGACCACGCTGTTCTTTAGAGTAATATAGAAGATTTGGCTACTTTGGATTAGAAAAGCAGCTGAAAGCTTTAAGGATGGCTTAACGGGCCATCCTAGGAGGAATATAGAAGACAGTTGTGTTGATGGAAAATTGGACTATGAACTTTCAGCTCAAGAGGTTTCAGAAGGGAAGAATATTATCAGCTAACCTAGAGACCATTCTTGTGATATTTTGGGCAAAGAATATGGTTGACTTCTGCCTATGTAAAAAGAATCTTCCTATTTCTAGAATGAAGAGTTTTAGATTAGTTTCCTTGTCAGAAAGAATTTCAAGACAGACTAGAATTGACTATGTCACATGGTTATTAGGGATCAGTCTTAGGCAGATCTACAGTGAAAGTGAGAAAGTAGGACAAAGAGAAATGCAAAATGTACACCTTATGGAGAAAATCTGTGAGACTTAGCTGCTTATCTGAAATAATGAAAAAATAGTGATGATAATGTATCTATATATATATATCTTAATAAAATATTTATTATAAATAACTTTATATATTTATACATTCACACAACTTTAAAGTCATTGCTTACATACAGCACAAATTAAACATTATAAAATATTGCACTAGAGAATCTAACACTGGGGCCAAGTCTTATGCTCACAAAGATGAGAAGTTTTAAGAAAGGACTGATGTTGAATTGATGAATGGTATAAAGGGAGTGTTAACCTCAGGGTAAGAAATACCTAGCTAATCTTGTAAAGTATGAAAGCAGAAGGCCTTTTGGATTTTCTAAACCCTTCAAAAGAAAGTTTAAGTAAATATAACTGAAGGAAGAATGGATTTTCCTGCCCCAGCAAGCAGACTGGGTTTAGAATAAAAAAGAACATAAGATATGGCTTGTGTTTTGCGTCTTTTTGTGGGATTCCTGTGTGTGTTAGTGTGTGTATGTTTGTTTTTGTAGTCTGCATCTATATGCATTTCTAGTTCTTTTTATTTTGTTTTATTTTGGCTCTTTCTTGTGTGGTTATTTCATCATGTTTGGTTTTTATTTATTTTTATATTTTAGTTTATTATTATTCCTTAGATGTCTGTTTGTTTTCTAAGAAGAGAAAGGGTTTAGATCTGGATGGTAAAGGAGTTTGAGAGGAACTGGGAGTAGCAGGGGAAGGGGGAACTGTAATAAATATATTGTATAAAATATTTTTAGTCAAAGAAAAAATATAAATAAATAAAGAAGGATATAGGAAAGGGATTGTGGAATATTTCTTCCCAGTTAAAGAAAGTCACTGAGGCAAGGAAACTCTCAGGAGAGTCCCTATGTGGAGGCCTGCAAAAGCCATTGAAAGAAGCTAGTGAATCGTAGATTGTACTGGAGAATACAAAATATCAAAGATGCCAAAGCCATGAAGATACCAAGAAAAGCTGTAGACTGGATGTGGAACCAGCCCCAAAGAGAAAAGTGTGTCACAGTAAGCAAAGTTGGAAAGGGTGTAAGATCATCTCTGATGTTAAGATGCAGAATTTGGATATTGGACTGTTAGGTTTTGGTCTTGCTTTTTTCCTTTATTTCAATGACTATATATTCAGTTAGCATAGTTTTCAGCAAAAAATAAATGTAACAAATAATGGCAGGATTGATTCATGACTGCTTTCCAGGATCTTTTTAAAGCTCTGTTCTGGCTTCATCACTCAGATAAAAATCACTCTAGATGTAGCACTCTGACAAAATTACACTTGAGATTTATTTTGAAATGTTGATATCTTTATTTTCCACTATTTAATCTTTGCATTATTCATTGTGAATGACAATTTATATAAAAACACTTTTGATTCTTTCTGTAGCCCAATAACCACTAACCACATTTATAATTGAGAGACTTACATACTCTACTACTTTTGTAGTTCTCTCAGTCTTTTGTCCAGTCCCACATGCCAGACATAATCACCACTTGATGTGGGATTCTCCCTGTAGGCTGTTATTACTATTGATCAATAAAGAAATTGCTTTGTATCTATAGCAGGGCAGAACAGAGGTAGGCAGGGAAAACTAAACTGAATGCTGGGAGAAGGAAGGCAGAGTTTAGAGATGCCATGGATCCAACAAAGGAGAAAGACACAAGCCGCCAGCCGGAAAATTACCAGTAGGCCATGAGCCTCGTGGTAAAATATAAAATAATGGAAATGAGTTGATTCTTTATGTAAGAGCTAGCTAGCAATACGCTAAAGCTATTGGCCAAGCAGTGATTCAAATAACACAGTTTCTCTGTGATTATTCCAGGCCTGGACAGCCAGAAACAAATAAGCAGCCTACTTAAAAAAGTCACTGTAACTTATAAGAATATTAGCTTGAAAATGTCTTACCTGGAATTTGGAGTATTTTTATCAGATGAATGTTTGTTGAACTACACATAAAACATATTCTGCTTCAGTTATTCATTTTTTTCTTTCTGTTTTAGTAACAGACACCATTTCTGCATCTCTCAAACTTCTTTGCCCAATGTATTGGTAGGTAACAGGTCTTCTGAGCTTTGCATTATGTTGATTGAAACTATCATAAACCTTTTCATATAAATCCTTTTATGTGTACATTTCCAGTTTAAAATAAGTACTGACCCAGGTGGTGGTGGTGCACACCTTTAATTCCAGCACTTGTGAGGCAGAAGCAGGTAGATATCTGTGAGTTCAAGGAAAGCCTGGTCTGTAAGAACTAGTTTCAGGGCAAACTCCAAACAGAGAAACCTTGTCTAAAAAAACAATAATAATAATAATAATAATAATAATAATAATAACTGATCTGTAATGTTGTGTTATATTTCAGTATAAATGCTTCATAAAAATTTAAAAAGATTTAGAAAAAAAATTGTACATTGTTCAAACAGTAATTTGAATCCATTGCAACTTATTTTAATCATTTTAATTTTTACTGAATATTAGTAACATCACTTAATTTTGTTACTGTAGTTAATAAATGAACTATATTTTTATGTGTACTTCTGTTCCACATGCTTCCAAAATTGGCATACTCCCTTCATATTCTTCCAAGGCATGGGAAACTTCAGTGTGTTTATCACATACAATTATCACTCTCTTATCTCCCATCTGTAGTAGTACTTTCTCATCGAACTGACATTTCACAAATAGTGACATGGAGACCTATTAATTATCAAAGCTTGACCTTAGCTTAAGCTTTTCCCAACTAGCTCCTATAGCTTAAACTAACTCATTCATATAAATCTATATTCTGCCATGTGACTCAGTTACCTCTTTTATGTCCAACTTCTTCATGTCTCAGTGCCGTTCTCCCCATCTCTTTTCCCCAGAGTTCTCTCTCCCCGGAAGTCCTGCCTATTCTCTACTGCCTAGCTATTGATCATTCAGCTCTTTATTAAACCACTCAGAAGGCACCTTCAAGACACATCTTTACAGTGTATACAAATATTATACAATACCATCTTAAGCTTATACACCATCACAAACATCCCTTATGTATCTATATTACATTGATGCTCCACAGATTCCACATTCTATCCGAGTCTAAATTTATGCTCCAGTAAAATGAAAACTGGGCTTTATTTCTTGATCTTGGAATTGCAGCTCTTTATTATTCAGCATGGTCAAGCCAGTGCATATTTCAAAACCTTTGTACAAGGGTAATTGTAGATTTGAAGGTGTGAGGATTTTTTTTTCTCTCACAGTGGTATCTTAGCCTATGCCTTCATTATTGAATTCCATCTTAGTTTCTTTGTTTTGTTTTCTGTTTTGTTTTGTCCCTAAGAACATGAAATTCCCGATTCTAGAATTTACAAGGGGTTGAAAAATTACAGGGAAATCAACTTTGCTGTTACAGAGTCTCTGATTTCTCTGATGAATCCATTTTATACACACATTCCAGAATCCTTTCTCTTTAATAATCTTCAATAAACATCTTCTGTTGTATTCCTCTCTGTAATATATCCTGTAGTAGTTTCAAAATATGTATTTTTAATAAACTAAATTATTCAATAATGTCTACATGATAAATGTGCAGCAATTGTGTTATAATGACAAATAATGATTCAAGGATAAACATGAATATATTTATCATAGAATATTTCAACATTTTGATTTGAATATTATCTTTGATGTTCTCTATAGGCTGTTACTTGAAACATAATATAATATTTTATAATATTTAACATGCTTTGTATATAAGCAATGACATTTTTTATTTTTAAAACAATCTTATTTTACATACCAATCCCAGCTCCTTCTCCCTCCTGTCCTTTTACTTCCCCAAGGGTATGTATATCTTGATATACTCTCCTTACTAGTTTTTTTGTATTAGTTTAGATGGAGCAGCTAGTCTCACATATTTTGCAATAATTCCCATATACTTGATGGTGATAAATAGCACAGTGATTGGAAGGAACCATAATTGACAAGCAAACATATTTAATTTCTAATGTAAGGAAAACTGGGACTTAAAAACTTAGTAAAACTAATTTAACACATTATCTTCTGTTAAGATAGCTTATAGTTTTGTATCTTTTTGTTTTTTAATGAATATACAAAACAGTACCTTTCATTATAACATTTTCATTTGTAATGTATTTTTATTCTTCTTTCTCACTCTTTTCTCCATCCTTCTGTCTCATTCTTTATTCTTCCATCCTCAATTATTTCCTTTCTGCTTTAAAATCACATGAATTTTATCTTTTTATGATGATTAATATTTTTGTTAAATTTTCATTTATTTTACATTCTAACCACAGTTTCTCTTTCCTTCTCTCCTCCCATTGCCTCCCCCTACCTCCTGTCTATCCCCCAATCAACTCCTCTTTTCATAAGGGAAAAGCCTCCCATGGGAGTCAGCAAAGCATGTAATATCACATTGAAGCAGTACCAATTTCGTCCACCTGCATCAAGGCTAGGGAGAGGCATCCCTGCATGGGAGTAGATTTCATAAAGTCAGTTCATGCACCAGGGACAGGTTCTGACCCCACTGCTAAAGGTCCTCTGTTGTGTGAAGTTGTTAAATGTAAGGGAAGCAAAAATTCTTACATTTTTAAAAAAGACAATCTTATTTAACCCATTTTGTCCTAAATTGACTTACACTCATAGATGTAGCTCAGTTTTAGTTTAACATTGTGAAAATATCAAAAGAATATTGTACCTTTATTCTTTTTTTCTACTGCTGATAAATTTAAATCAATCATACAGGAAAAATAAAACATGGATGGTTCAGAGGTAGATTTCTTGCCCGCCACATATATTCTTCCACTCTTCCTCAAAATCTTTTTTTACCTCTCTCATGGCCACATTCCTAGTTTCATTAACTATACACACACTAACATAGATATTTACATGAAAAGTAAATGCTAGAGTATTGATTTCATTTTCTTGTTATTGTGAATAGAGCAGCTTTGCATATTATTAAAGTGTATGTTTTATAGAATACTTTGTTTTTCATTTGTATGCCCAGGAAGCGCATAGCAGAGACTTAGGGTATTTCTAATTTCTGAGATTTTATAAAACTTCCAGGATAATTTCTACAGTGGCTTTACCAGTCTATACTCCAGCCTACAACAGATCAATGTTCCTTATTTCCTAAATCCCTTCCAAACTTTATTGTCATTTCTTATTTTGATAATAACCATTATGATTGGGATGAAATTCAATTTTTCAAAAAGGTTTTAACTTGTATTTCATTGGAGATTACACACGCCGAATTCTTTTTGAAAAGTACTTACTGGTTAACTGTATTTCTTCTTTTGAGAAATAATCTTTCAATTCACTGTTCCTTGTATTGATTGGAAGGCTTTCAGTGTTTGTCTTTTGTAGTCTTTAACTTTAACATGCTGCCTCAAGTATATCTCGCTAATATGGCCATTTTATATATTCTTGGATTTATTTCCTCACAACCTGCAGTAGTGTACAGAAAATTTTAGAATAATGTACATTTTTAATGCTGTTTTACAAAATGTTGGAAAGGCACAGGAAATACACCTAGCTGTTATCCAATATTTTAAACATTTTATAGTTGCAATCATTGGAAGTAGGTTATTATCTGTTCCCATAATGCATAGTTTGTTTAGCCAGAGAACAATGGGTTATATAAACAAGTCCAAATGGTAAATGGAAATTCCCATTCTAAATATTTTACTGTGCAATGTGCAATTATGATCACAGAGTCAGCTTTGTTGCCTAATTTGAAATGGTGGAAATATTTGTATGGGAAAAAATAACTTAAATATAAATAGTCCATTCAGTTTAGTAAGTTCTTAGTGATCAATAAATTTAAACAAAGTTTAATGCTACAGTACTTATAAAACTCCCAACAAGTGTCAGCCAAGTAGTGTTCTATAAGCTACATGAATGTCCACATGCTTTTAATCTTGACACATCATATGGGCTTAACTATTTATATTCATTCATTATATACTCATAAATAGTTTTCCATTTTGATTTTGCCTGTTTTCATTTCTTTATACTTTTGGTTTATTGATTAATACTTTATAAATGATTTTTGCAAGATACAAAATGTAAATGGTGTTTTCCTTCACAATGTATTTTATATAATCCCAAGATCTTTGCTTTTTATCCACATCGTAAGACAGTATCTCCTACCACTATCTGCTACCAAATTTCAAAGAAAAAAGAATAAGCCTATGATCATCAGTCTTCCTGCAGAGAAGCTTATTGTAATACTTTTCCATTTGTTTCATGAGTCATCCCATGCATTAATTTCTAAATTGCAATTTAGATACTTCATCCTGAATCATTTTGATACTATTTTTCCCTTTGGATATTAAAGAATATAACCCTTGACTTAGTTCAAAGCAAATAATCCTTTTAATGACAAGTTGAACTCAACCACAATGTTTCTTTGACTTTTTTCCTTCGGGTACAAGAGTGTTAATTAGAAATGAGTCAATGGTAGCAAGAAGACTTGATACCCAATTTAATTAAATTTCTCTGAAATAACAGAGGTGGGGATCTTACTCTGTGTCCTCCCAGTTGTGTATTAAGAACAGTTTTGTATTATTACTGAGAATATAAGATTGCTCAAGTGGTAGCTTAACTTGCATTAGAAACATTTTTTTAGGCTTGTTTCTAATTGAAGCATACAAAAATAGCAACCTTTCACAAGTCTCATGTATTTGAAAATGTTTCTTAGTAATTAAAATACTGTGATAAAACAGGAAAAATTTAACACAAAAGAAATGGATTAGAAAATAATTTTTAAATATTTTAAGTCTCAAGGTAACCAATTAAAGGGATCTTTATACACAAATCAAATATATTAATATACTAATTTTTTATTTGAACTTATACTGTGACTTGCATGAGGAGTATATTTGAGAAAATAACCTAAAGTTAGCACCATCATTCAGAATTTTAAATATTTAACTGCTCTTGGTACAAGTAGCATTTGATTTTATTTTCAAAATTTATAAGTCCTTTATTCTTATTTAGTAGAAAACCTGTGAGGTAACTTATTTCTTCTCTATAATACCTGTTTCCTCCTGTAGACTCATTAACTTATTTTTCTAATAAGGTTTTATTTTTGTTGTCATCTTTCTTGAAATCTGTCTTAAATTCAGTGCTCTTTTCCTACAAGAAAAATTATAAACTAGAAGGTGCTGTGGGATAATGTTCTTGTACCCCATAAAGATTTGTCACTTCTCTTGGTTTAATAAACGTTGATTGATCAGTAGCCAGACAGGAAGTATAGGCAGAGCCACCTGAGCAGGAGAATTCTGGGAAGAGGAAAGGCTCAGTCTGCAGTCATCACGCAGATGAAGAAGAAGCAAGATGAGAATGCTGTGCTGAGTAAGATACCAAGTCACGTGGATAAAAATAGACGAGAATTATGGGTCAATTTAAGTTTTAAGAATTAGTTAATAACAAGCCTTAGTTGATAGGTCAGACAGTTTATAATTAATAAGCCTCCATGTACTAATTTGGGACTGTGATGACTGCAGGGCCAGGAAGGACAGAAACTCCCTTTACAGGAAGGAGCCTCGGGAGGCTTAAGTTCTAGTGTATTTACCCACATTCCAGGAAAATTTAGGGAAAAATAAATGATGAAAAGATATATGGAACCCAAACAGAATTAATTCAAAAATGAGTTGAAAACTATACCTAGTCTTGTGGTTAAGGGTATACTTTAAAACATATATAACAAGAAAATGAAAATTCTAATTCTGCAAACAAAAAGCTTATAATATGCTAATATTTTAATGAACCCTTTCCCTTAAAAAAGGTCATTTTTTTGTACACGAACTCAAAAATTCCCCCCAAAATGACATGTACTAAGTGAGTTGTCTACATTTTACATTGTTACTCATGTTGACTTTATTTTTATTTCACAGTAACAATTCAGGAATTATTTTAAATTACATACATCCAAGCAATTGATATGAATGTTGAAGGATGAAATTCATAAAGAGCTCAAATTTTCCTGCAGTCTCTATGCCAGCAGAATAAAAATAGGACAGAGGCAGCTAATCAATACCCACTGGACTCATGTAGTGTTTAAGTTGTATTACTTTTTTATCCAGAGCAATGTTGATTTACAACAGATATTCAGGTAAATGAAACATTGGAAAATGACAAGTTTCCTTTATTCTTTGATGATGCCTTCATTCAATAAGGTTCATGTATTCTCATGTCAATTTACTGTGATTAAATAATGATCATAATTTAATACCAAACAGTAGTTAAACTTCAGGTTATAAGTCAGAAGACATGGAAGTTTATGTCCTTAGATTTTTTTGATTATTAGCTCAAAGAAACACTAAATGTAAATTTTCTGTTCCTCTTCCCTCATTTGTTTGTGTTTCATCTTGAAGCAAATGAATTTACTTATTTTAAATAGCATTTGATTTAATTTTAATATTTAATGCATTACGAACTGCTACTTGTATATTTAAGTGTCACAGTGGTGGTTAAAAAAATTGATGAACCACACTGAGCAATGGTTGTGCACACCTTTAATCCAAGCACTCCAGAGGCAGAGAGAGGTGGATCTCTTTGAGTTTGAGACCAGCCTGGTCTACAAAAACAAGTTCCAGGACAGCCAGGGCAGTTACACAAAGAAACCCTGTCTTGAATAAAAAAAAAAATCATGAACCAAGGTGAATATATTTTTTGAAGACCCACCTTCACACCTTTATTTGCAAATCCAAGGATTTTCAGTCATTGTCATCCTTTCACACCCAAATTTTTGCCCTATTTACTTGTGTAAAGAAAGGTTGAATGAGATAATTCCAGCATTTCCATGGCTAGAGATGATAATAAAAATTAATCAGATGTTTTAATGACATTCTACAATTGCTCGCTATTCCTCGTAGTCACAGTCTCCTTGGTGTACAATCACCTCAGTGTAGAAATACCTTTTTTTCCTCCATGATTCCTTGTTCTTTTGTACTGTATCATAGAAAATATATAAAGTTTGAATTAAGATGTGGGTAAGTTAAAAAGCAGGAATAAAAGTTTGAAATTTTAGTGATATTATTGCTCTCTGTTTGATCTTTTTTCACTTTAGTACTTTCTAATATAAAAGTAAAACTACTGAGGCTGAAGAGATGGCTCCCCGGTGAAGAGCACTTGTTGCTCTTGCAGAGAATTAAGTTCCCAGAGCCTACATCACGTGATTCACAACTACCTCTAACCCCAACTCTTAGGGCTATGACACTTTTTCTAGACTCCATAAGTACTTGTACACACATGCACATACCCACACACTATCATGTACATAAACATATAAAACAAACAAAATTCATTTAATCTTAAAATAAAATATAAAGGGGGCATTAAACAAAAGGGTGCATAAGTAATGAAATAGTGGATAAAAATATTTCTAATGACAAAAAGTCATCAGCAAAAATAAAATTGTGGTTGAATACCTACAAAGTAGAGAGCAAGCATAATCTTACTAAAAACAAAGAGTGTTCAGGGATTTAATTCAGTGGTAGAGCTGTTGCCTAGACCAGAAAAAAAAAGAAGAAAGAAAAAAAAGAATATATGGGCCATGGCATGTTAATGCATTGGTACTCTAGATGTAAAAGAAGCTTTGAATATCCTCAATTTCATACAAAACATATAAACAGAAATTGGAAACTCAAGACTATTTATTTGTATGTCACTCAGAGTCAGTTGGATCTGCATTTACTTTTTCAAAGGAAGAAATCAGCTTTTGACTTTCCTCTGAGGTTGTATCCTGTGAAATGTGAATTAACTCACATATCAGTAGGAGAGTTTAGGAAGATAAGAACTGGCTCAAGTGAATTCAGATTCCAATAAAGGCAGAGGTATGAAATAGGGAAATAGGGTTTCCTCTTTACCTTTGGCACCCTATTCACAGAGCATTACACAGTGGATGCAAATTTTTAAGGATAGCATTTTACAGTAGAGGGGACCCATCCTGCCCTACAAACCTAGAAAAGACAGAGACTTACCATATTCCACAGCAAAAAAGAGATTGGATTCTGAGAAAAATATAATGCATTCCTGGTTACGATCTCTCAAGCAAAAACTTTTATTCACCAAAGGCATATACTGAATAAAATAACAATACAATGGCCGCAGCTATCTATCATTGAAGAGAAAAGTCTAGCACCATAAGAACGTTTTACTAAAGTCTAGCTGTAACTTACAACCCATGGATCAATTTCCTCACATCTTTGTTTCTTCTGCTCTCCCTGGCCCTTGGGAAACCTCCACTCTAAACATCTGAGAGCAGGCTAACATTTTCATATTCTACATATGAGCAATACAATATAGGACTTGTCTTTCTGTGCCTGCTTTCATTTCAGATGAATTGCAGTTCCATCCTATTGCCATGTACGTCATTATTTTCCGCTTTTGTGGTTGAATACGATTCAGTTGTGTATGTATGCTATGTTTATAAAACCCAATTTAATTATTCACTATTTAGGTTGTTTCCAATTCTTGGTTATCATGGATGTTGACACAATGTTTGTGGTTTTGCAGATACTTTACCATACTAATTCATTTCCTTTAGATGTATAAGCAATAGTGTGTGATTGATGGATCATATTGTAATTCTCTTTGTAGTTTTTGAGAAACTTATACATTCATTTATACAATAGCTTTAAATACGAGCATCCCCACACACCTTCTACCTTGCTTTCTTTTTTTACCCTCTCCTTAGTAAACATCTGTTTTTTGTTAATCCATCATCCTCCGGAGTAATATTCAGTGGGGTTTTGATTTGGGAAGCCAAATTATTATGATTTGGAACATTTTTGTGTGTCTCTCAGTAACTTATGTTTTAATTTTTGAATATCAATTTATATCCTTTTTTATCTTAACATGTTTTTAAAATTATTTTTTGGTTTCAGATTTCCATATATTACTTAGCAAACACATTCCTCCCTTCCTCCCTTCTAACTCTTCTCATGTCCTCAGAATCACTTTGGTCTCCTAAATTTGTGTATTTTTTTGTAAACCAGTGGGTATATTTAATCCTATCAACTTAAAACTGGTTAACATCTTTCATTCTGTATAAACTGTAAGTATTACCTACTGCTGCATAGGATGTCCCATCAGCTGTTGATTTGAAGAGCTGCAAATGTCCATTCAGATGATGATGGATAATGACAATATACTAAATTTAGAAAAAATAAAACAAAGCATATATATCATTCTACAGAGAAATTATATATATTTGAAATAAACAGTTATGTAAACAATGCCTAAATATAATATAATAGATATTCAGACATCATGTCAATTTTAAAATTAATTTAGTTTAAGAAATAAAGACATCACACTCAGTAAATGAGAATTAGAAAAAAATCAAATACATTATTTTTATTGGAAGTCTTAAATTTTCATTGACTTACAACTATTTATATGAACAAGTCACCTAAGATTTTGGGTTACATCACCCTCGTTTTGAATCCAAGCCTAATTAAGCAACAATCATCTAGAATACTTATAGTAATAGTTTCTGAGGAAAAGAAAAAGAGCAAATAATAGGTTGAGTTTACTAGTATCCACTTAAATATTACACATACAATTCAAATTCTATTCCATGTACAGCAATAACTTTGTGGTAGATATATGTAGGTTTATTTAACTCAATTCTGTCTCCTTGAGGTACCTGATACTCTATGTTAGAGGTTATCTAGATGAAGCCTACATATCTACATTCATATACAGTTTATTTTATCCCTTTTATGTAGTTCCATGTTAAAGATACCTATGTGTAAGAGTTAGAGAAGCCAAGTGAAAGAGGAATAATGTTCACAATTAGGATTCCTGGTATTATCATAAATACATGGTTTCTCGTTGACTATAGAAACAGTGTTCCAGTGTTTGATGGCTGACTTCATGGTTAAAGTTTGTGTTGCATCATTTGGTGTTGATGAACTATTTTTTTTTATATGTTTCAGCCTATGTTGGTAGCCACAGCATCATTAAAAGTGGTAAGTGTAAAATGTTTTTCTCTGGTATACATTCAAAGAAATTGTAAGAATATCAATTCATAAATCAAATCTTCATCTTATTTTGTAGTCTATGATTGATGGATTCTTTATATTAGCTTAAATCCTCACTGACATGGAAAATGTTAAACAAATTCTGTAAATTTCCTATGTAGATTATATTAATAAAATATACCAAGCTTAAAAGCATTGATATGAATGCAGTATATATACACGTATAATATATATTACATAAAGATAACAGCAATGTAAATATTGTTTTTATTTTCAAAACTAATATTCAACAAAAATTTGAAAATCTTAGGGCATCAAGACGGCTCACCTGTAAATGTACTCAGCATTAAATCTGAAGACACAAGTGAAGTCTCTGGAGCCCACACGTTAGGATACAGTCCTCTGACCTTCACATGTTCACCATAGAATAGGCATTAACATATACACAAACACACACACACACACAAACAAACACACAAAATAAATGAGTAAATAATTAAATGTAAAATAATTTTAAAAGTAAGTTTGTGTGTTTGTATACAAATTTTAGGGAAATGAGTATTTCTAGAAAGTACAAATTTGCTAGACGGTGGCTTTTTGTAGCTTTTTTGTTAGTTTGTATGATTTACTTAGGCAATAATGTCATGAGAGAAGCCACATACCCACACCTTATCACTGTTCTCATTGACTTCCTCTAAGTATTCCTTACTCCCCACCATGTTATTTTTGAAAGGTTTCCCTTTCTTTTTTTTTATTTTTATCTATCTATCTATTGATCAATATTTTGGTTTTTAGAGATGGGGTTTCACTGTAGCTTTGGAGCCTGTCCTGGAACTAGCTCTTGTAGACCAGGCTGGACTTGAACTCACAATGATCTGCCTGCCTCTGCCTGCAGAGTACTAGGATTAAAGGCATGTGCCACCACCGCCCTGCATTTTTTAAAGATTTATTTATTTATGTACTTTATGTATATGGGTGTTTTGCCTGCATGTACATATGCATACCAGCAATTGAACCCAGGACCTCTGGAATAGCAGCCAGTACTCTGAACTGGTGAGCCATCCATCTAGATACTGGTTTCCATTTCTTGTTGAAAGCCTTGGAACTTGGCAAGATCACACATTCCTTAACCATTCTGCTAAGGAATAGCACTTTAACAAAGCATAATCTTACATAACTGTTTTTCTCAACAAAGGAAGTCTCCTGTCCTTTGCCCGAACCTGTTAAGAAAATAAGGTTCCTGTCGGGTTTGAGGGGAATCTCTTAGATCAGTTGTCTATTTCCTTCAGCCAACACGGAAGTTCAGTCACTGTATGCATACTGGTGAAGTATTTTAGTGCATGTTTTCTGATCAGCAATTTCTTCAGACTGCTTTTTCAGAGATGTATTGGCACATATGGACAAATGTTCCACACGTTGTTGTTGATCCATAGCGGATTTCTGATAATGAGCGCTGGAATGTATTTTCACCTTTTCTTTTGTATCCTGAATTTTTGAAAACTGTCCTTTTTCTATGAGACTCCTTACTGACACGTGCTTAAGCACCTGGAGAATTTTCAGACTGGACAGTCTCTAATCTGTAGCAATTTTTTCCAATTATACAGTAGCTGAGCTAGTAAATTAGTTGACAGATAGATGGAAAACAGATTGATGATTCTCATGTTCAAATGTTTATTCTTTTCTATTTAAATTTAATATAAAACCAACAAAGTCAATATTTCTACTGAGCAACTAATATCATGCAAAAAACTTCCTACTAACTAAAATAAAAGTAATTTATATTATTATGAAACTCTTATTTTTAAACTAACTTATTTTTGCCAGAAATTGTTATTCAGCTTTAGCCTAGACAAAGGAGAAAATGGATATTTGATGAGATTTAATGATGGTGTCATATTTCATGTTGAATAAGACTGTAGAGCTGACACAAGTTCTGTGTACATTTGTTAGTTCTAAGTAGTGTCATAAGAATGTTATAACCTCAATGTACAAAACAACATTTTAAAATATAACATGTTCCTTAAAAGTGTTAAAGAACGCAACCGTCTTTAAATTTGAAGGCATTTATGTAAATTTAAGAGATTACTAGGTTGTTATCTAATAGTCTGAGATAGTAGTTTCACCTTTGTGAATTAATACCCATAGATATATATTCATATGTGCATAAGTATACATGAATATATATTCATATGTGCATAAATATACTTATATATACAAATGCATGTATGTTCTCTGGTCCTTTAGTACAGTATTTACTATTATATGTTATACATAATAACTAATTTAATATTGGCAACATGCCAGCATAGGTACCCAGCCATACAACTACCAATCATGGCTTTCAAAGGTTAAATAGATGTATTATACATTAATGTCTACAAAAATACATACAAATCAAATGTAAAATGAGATAAAATTAAAAAGAAAAATGTATTTTCTATTGCAATAATATGTAGCTCATTAGTACAAATTATCTACATAATTATATGCATTTCTATGAATTGTCAACAATTATTTCAAGCAACACTGTAACCAGCAGGCAGTGGAAACATTCTTTGACCTATTTTGCCATAGCTAGGCAAGTGTGTCCCTTGCAAATAATTGGGTATATACTTCTGTCTGTAATTTCTGGATAGGATCACATTAGAACCTAGGAATAGTTCACACTACTTCTGTATGTGGGTGTCAGCCTCATGGTTCACTCTCTCTTAAAGTTGCCTGTGCTGTGTGAATATGGCCAAATCTGTTTGTGTATCATGATATAATGCATAGTTAAAATTTATTGTAACCTCTAAAACCTTTGCTAATCTTATCTACATTCAATATGTATTACTGATACTGTAGCTGAGACTGAAACCCCATTCCTCTAGTACTAAAGAGAGCTTTCTGTTTACATTTCTTTTTCATAATGCCTGTCCTTCTTGTGGAATATCCAAGTATGTTCCAGTTTTATTCTGAATAGTACTTTTAGTTCATCACACATGTGCAGCACTAGTTCAGATTATAATTATTCATACTTATATTATCATGTCATGATCATAATAGGTAATAACTATAACATATGATTAACCCATTTCCATTTGAAATTATTCTGTCTCCATATGTCACCTCTTTTAGTCACAAAAACTACTTTCCTTTTGACAGAGCAGTGACTGATCAGCACTTTGTATCTTACTCTCATAATAGAAATAGAGTAAGTGAGATGGGACACTCCTCATCATAAATGGGAGGAATGTGTTCTCACAGCTTTATGTGGTTATCGTTTCAAGAGAAATAGTTGTGCAACTGCTTCATTTAGAGCCATGTTGTTAGTTTTTACAATTATATAATAATTAGCTAAGTCATCTATATCATTCTGCCAAATATATATCAAGACAGCTTATTTTAAAGAGAAATGCAATTTTTAGGTCTTGCTTCTGTTGCTGATTTTGTAGGAAATGATTTCGGATTTACATGATTGTAAATAGAACGTTGTCCATAAGGCCTCATTGTGGGAAGGATGCTTCATGAACGAGTGTCCCTCATCGCCTACTACTTGTATTAAAGGTATGCCACCCTGTCAGACATTTCTTCAGGTGTGGGGCACAGCCCTTCTTTGTATTCATCTCATTCCATGATAGTTTTTTCAGGCTGACAGTAGGCATGTTTTGAAGAAACATCTTTCTCAAGCATCCCTTTATTGCCTGTACTTCATTTTGTAGGATATGAATACGATTGTTGTTCCTGTTCATCTTATGTTAGGTAGTCATTTGGTGAGGCTTATGGTTGTAGATTTTGACATCTTTAGGAGTTACAATTTAGTAAGAAACTATCATTCTTATGACTCATACTATCTTTCTGCCTCTACTTGCACAATATTTCCTAACCCTTAAGTATTGGAGTTGTTATGGAGATATAGCTATTTGATTGGGCTCTACATAACTAGAGTTGATCTATAACACTAGATTTTGGTTGGTTTTGGTTTTCTCTAATTATCTCTGTTATGAAGATGTTTTCTTGATGGGGAATGAGAACTACACATATCTGTGGGTATAAGAACATGTATTTGTTGTGAAGTTATGGATTGTGCTAATTTAGAATGCAAGTAGTTAAAATGTTCTGCAAGGCCCATGATTTCATTATCCCTGAGGTTTTGGTTAGGTTTACAGTACCAGGCATTATTTTACTCTTCTTGAGCAGAGCTGTGGGTGAGATTATATTTTGTCTTTTTAAAGATGTCACTATTTCAGAAAAATAAGAATTACTAAATGGGTTATGTATAGTCTGGAAAGAAACTTATCATATATGTGACATTTAAAATTCATGTTTATATGTATATTCAATGGAGTTTTAAAAGTATTTATTCAGTCATCTTTTGATGAACACCTAGGGTGATTCCATAACTTGATTAATGTTAACAGTGCTACAATAAACTAAAAAGGGTTGTGCAAATATGTCTGAAACATGTTGAGTTAGAGTCCTCCAGATAAATATCCACAAGTAGTACAGCTAAGCAAAAAGATAGTTCTACTTTTAGTGTTCTGAGGAGCCTCCATTCTGATTTCTACAGTGGCTAGAACAATTTATATTTGTGCCAGCAGTGTCTGATGTTTTCCTTTGTGCCCATATCCTCAGTAGTATTGTTAATTTTTTCAAGTAATAAATTTTCTGTGTTTAAGAGTTAAAAAAAATAAATTCATGTTTATTTTTCCTTTTAACATTTTCTTTAAACGCTAATTATATTTTATAATTTCAGTGTTATTAAAAATATTCAGTATCCTTATGCATCATGGAATTACAGTCGAAATGACATTGAGATTATATCATTCTTTCCTCAGAATGCTTATTGTCAAAAAGAGAGACAACAAATGCTCACAAGGATGTGGAGAGTGAACATACTGTGTATTCCATAGAAAAATAAGTTAATATTGTTGTTTTGGAATCAATGTAAAGATTCCTCAAAAAATTCAAAATATGACCTTGATCTAGCCATGAATAAATAAATCATGTTTTAGAATCACCCATGTTTTCAGCCACAAAGACAAAAGAGATCTTCTTGTGAGTGGGCTGGGATCCCATGGCTTGTTAAAGGCCTTTTCAGATCTCAGACACTCTGTGTTTGCACGAAGCATGTGTATTAACACACATGGGCTGTTTAACAGGTTTACTCTGTAGGGCTAGCTTTTCTCTTCAGTCTGTTCTAGGCTTTGCTCCACATATACTGAGCTATCCTGGGTTTTTGTGATGTTCTCTTTGCTATTCCTCTACTAGAGCGTTAGCTGTCTGCAACCTAGTGTGTAGCTGTGTTCTGCCAAGGCTCAGAATCAAGGGGGAATGAGCAGAAAACTGGAAACACACCTGTCGTTTGTTTTTCTGTGGTGAGTTTGGTGGTACATTCAATTTGCTTTCTTTTTCAGGGTCTCCAAGCAGCCTTTTGTCTGTTTACTTTTGTTATTTATCCAAATTTTGGATAGGAGATGTGAGTCCTGCAGGTTTGTGCTGCCATGGGCTGAAGCAGCTTTCTCACATGGTATATTTCTAAAAAGTATATATCCCCTTTCTACAGTGAGTTATTGTGAGAGTTGCCATTGGAACCATGAAACCCAGTGTCTATAATACTCTGTGAGGTGTATTTGATTAGACTTGGCATGGTGTATGTCATAGTACTATATTCAGCACTGACCTGAATCCACATGGTAATTAACTGGAACTGATCAAGTTAGTGTGCCTCATGGCTGACCAGATGCTTGGCAGAGTGTAAGGTGGGGAAATCAACTTTTGTGTTTGCTATTTTGGATTACCCATATTTATTATTTTTGAATTTGAGCAGCTGCTCTTTCTCCTGAAGACTGGACAAACACATCTGTCTAAAAAAGCTGCAGGATTTAAACAAGAAGAAGGTCTCTGTTAAAGTAAACATTTATAAACAGGTTTAATACCATACCGCTGTCAGGAAAACGTTTCATCTTGATTATTCCTTTGATTAAAAGACTGTTTCAGTCAAATTAACATTCTATTTAGTAACTTATTAGCAAGAGAAGAGGATAGTAGAAGTAGCTATTAAAATAGCACATGATCTTTGAGTAGTGTGTCTGGTGGTTTAATGCGGAAGAATGATTAGATTTCATAAAAACCATTTTCTAGTTCACTTGCTGATGATGGTGATTTGGCATCCAATCTATAGATCCCATTGTTAAACCCTGTGAGCCAGCAAAATATTTTAAAACACACAGCAGTCATAGTTAGCAGTAATTGAATTATTCATGTTCATTTCCAGGCTGAATAAGAAGAGAAAATAATGACATCAATAAATACAGGAAATGGTTCTATTTGAGTCGTTCTCTGAAGATCATGCTGGGAGTCTTGTAGCAGGTTTCTCATAAAGTCTCTCTTATTTATACTTTATAATCTCTGTGCTGGGCAAGTGAGCTTGGAATTGATTTTCAGCTTAATGTTGTAAAACCATGCATTTCTTACTGGGAAAACTTTCATCTTCATCCCCTTTTCAGTATCTTCAGGTGCATGACCTAAAACTCTCATGAAGAAAAACTTATAATTTGTATAAAAAATCCCTGGAATGCTTTGGAAAATTAAAGTATTAACGTTTTTCTGTGAAACAATATTATTTTCACCACAGACTATTTAGCATATGGCCAGTTTAATAATCACAAATAAAGTCATATCTATGGTGACTGGTATGTTTTTAAAATTTGAGACATTCTTATTTCCTGGGATAGCTAATCATTTATGTCATAATACTTCAATCAAGCATACAGAAAAAAACTATCAGCAACTATCTTTCCTTTCATAGAAAATTAACCAAGTCTTTATTCTACTCTGCCATGTTTTCTAGCCATGGCTTTTAAAAAATTAGTTGTCATAGTTGGTCTGTGGCAAGTAGAAGTCCAAGACCCAGGTATTGCTGGGGCAGTTTCCTTTTGGGGCTCTGAGGGACAAAGGCTGCACATTCTTTCCCAGCACCCACTGAACTGTTGGCTATGAGGGGCTTGGTGTGCTAAGTGGACACATCGCCCTAGACCGTGCAGTCACCTTCAGGTGGTATTCTCCCTATGTGTGTTCCTCAGGTGCACAGTTTCTCTCATGAGATGCTGTTTATCCCGGCCGGAGTTCCATATCAGTGATCTCAGGTTATCTTGACGACCACTGTAAAGAGATTATACTGTATTATATAGTCACTCTCGGAAGTCGTGGGGATTAGGACTTTCATAAATTTTTTCCCTCTCTATGAAAGTGTAACTTCATCTTAAACGATAATTATATTCTAAAATTGTACTCTAAATCAAAATATGTGATGAGACATTTATTCCTTAGTAATTTCCATGCTACTGTATCATCATGAAATTTCTAAGACTACAATAATCAATTATTAATATTTAATTCTTGTTTCTTTTAAAAAAAAGAAATAAAACTTCTGAGAATTTAATGAAGTAAATTATGTAGTATCATAAGAGTTAGTTACAATATGGCAATGATTTATTTTCTCTTTTTTCTAGACAACAAATATTTCTGAGTAAACCAGGAAGACAGACTGTGGTTGAATTAATTAAGAATTAAATATCTCCTTTGAAAAATAGAAAAACAGTTTTCTCAGCAAATTTCTTCTTTATTCTGACCAATCCTTGATATTTTGAATGGGTGAGATTTTTCAATAACACAGTCTCTCTTTAAACTGAAATCATTAAAAGGGATTAATGAAATGGATGCATTGCAAACAGTAAAACACATGACCAGAAAGTCAGATATTTGCTGTGGTTTGAGCCAACTGCTATCCTTATTCTCACTGTGAAGTGTGATGTGGTAAAGAATGGCTTTGGAGGTCTGTGGCTCTGTACAGTCTGGCTTATCGGGAACCTCACAGGAAAAGATTGCTGAGCATGTCATCTTCAGGAGAAGGAGTTAGAATGGAACTGTTGATCATATGTGAGTTCTATCTTTAGCCTTTTTAGAAACCACCGCACTGTTTTCTTTTGTGCCTTAACAAATTTATATCCCCATCAGTGGTGTACAGGAGATTGCCCTTACCCACATTTTAAACAGGGTATTTTTCATTAACACCACATTTTAACCATGCGTACAATCCAAATTTTACACTTTTGCTTTCCTTGTGTTTTTGTTTTATTTTATTCATGTTAAAAATTATCCCTAGTAAATGATATGCCCTTTTCTAAATGGTTACAGATAGTTACAGTAAATATTTTACCATTTTAACTTTTGTAATAGTTAAAGGAACTTGAGTATAATCTCTATGATAGCAGATTATTCTTATTTGAATATATTACCATTTTCAGTCATTTAATTTTTTATATAGTCAAATTATATACTATTCGTGTTTCTGCTTCAGGAAGTAGTTTTTGCATTTCCTGGATGACAGATTCCTATAGCTAGCTCACCAAAGTTCTTTCCTAAATCTCTCTTTCCTTTCAGAATAAAAAAAATGCTATTATATTTCAATATTTTATTGTGTTAACATATAAGGTAATCATTTTGTTATGGAGTGTTTGCCCATATATATTACTTTACTTCATCCTCATTTACCCCTCTTCACCTCCCTCCCCTATTTCTACCGAACCTCCCCTTGCAGTGTTTCTCTTCTTGAATCTTTCTCCCTTCTGCTCTACTGCTAATGTATAACTTTCCCCAGGTCTTCTCCTTGACTAAAAATCTATTCTTACTTTCTCAAGGTCACCTTTCTATTTTCTTCTCTCTCTCTCTCTCTCTCTCTCTCTCTCTCTCTCTCTCTCTCTGTCTCTGTCTCTGTCTCTCTGTCTCTCTCTCTCTGTCTCTCTCTCTCTCTTTCTCTCTCTCTCTCTGTCTCTGTCTCTCTGTCTCTCTCTCTCTGTCTCTCTCTCTCTCTCTCTCTCTCTCACACACACACACACACACTCTATATATGGGAGAAGACTTACCTATCTTTGTAAATCTGACTCATGTCACTTTAAATAATTAATCCCAGTTCTATCTGTCTTATTACAGATGTCATGATTGTAGTTTTCATTTTTTCTGAATAAAATTGCATTTTATTTTGCATTACATTTTCCATGTCTATCTGTTGATAAACTTCTAGACTGACTCTATTTCTTATCTGTTGATAGAACATTCATAGACAAGGATGTCCAGCTCTGATTTAGACTGATCATGTGATACATAGCTAATTTTTTGAGGACTCTCTTGATTTCCTTTTAGCTATACCAGTTTACATTACTATCATAGCATATGAGGTTTCCTCTTCCTCTTGTCCTTATAAGATTCCTTCTGTGATCCCTGTGGGCTTTGTTTCTTTCCAACATTTGGAATATTTCATTTCATTCTCTTCTCTGAAACAGATATGCAGAGAAATTTGCTTATAGAGGATCTTCTCTATGTATATTTTTATTTATTTTTTGTTTTCAAAACTGTATGTTCTATGTCTTTTGAGAATTTAATTATATTAATTAAATTATTATTTGATTAATAAATATATTTTATCATAATTGTACTTGGTTTTTAGATAATCCATGTTATATGTGTATGATATCTGATATTACATGTGATATATAATAAACACATGACATATAAAAGATATATTATTTCTAACATGCCTGCCTCATTTTTCATCATGTACTGTAGGTTTAATATGCTTCCCATGTTTCCCATTATGTAGCCCAATCATTGTGTTCTGAAACTCTAGATTGTGTTTGGCTCTATTAATACATTCTGTCTTCACAGACTTCTAATTTTCTGTGCAGTTTGTTTTCCTCATTTTGAATTGTCTGTGTTTTCTTGTACTTTACCCAAGTTCTTTCCAAGTTGTTACATTAAATTGCTTGTGGGGCAGTTTCTGAAGTTTTATTTCTTTGGGATCTCCTATACGTGCTTTATTCTCATTCTCCTACTTCCCGTCTCTTTCCTTCCCTCCTTCCTTCTATTGTGGCATTTGGTTTTCTGTCCTTTGAAGAAGTAGGCATCTACTTTTAGAATATACAGACTAATTTCAGCAGGGACTGATTTTCAAAAGTTGACCAATCCAGGGACTTGAATGGGGCCTTATGGCAATTTACTGCTCTAATCCTCCAGCAGGTGACACATACCTGAGTTAGCAAATTAGTAGAAAATTTCTCTTTTACACTAGCGTCCAATGTGGGACTGTGGGCACTAGCCTGTTGTCCAAATCTTTGGAATGAACTTCAAGCAAGAGTCAATTGTTCCAACCTGTTCCTTGTCTGCTTGGCTTGTTTTTCTAAATGAGGGAAGGCTTCGGATGGATCCTAAGAGGCCATGATAATGAATGATTCCACACTCCACACGCTTGAGGCAATGCTGACCTGGGTGTTGACCCTAAATATGTCAATATTAGAACTCCCCTATAAAGGGCCTGATGACTAGGTTTGTGAGGAATGATACTTGACTTGAGTTTGTAGGGTCTTCTTGATACAGAATCAGGTTTGCTTATATGGCATTTGTCTGAATTTTGCATTCAAAGTAATAGCCCTGATCCTTAGAATGTTGGGAGAATCCCAATGTTGTAATCTCATGGGGGCAGTTCTGAACTTGAAGTCTTGGAGAATTTAGGTACCCTAAAGCCTATTACTGTGCAGACCATCCTGGATTTCCTTACTTCCTATCATTACGTTAAACTTGGACTCTGCACACATAAAACAGTTCAGGCAGCACAAACAACATGTTACCTGGAGCAGATCTGAAGGACCTAGTCCAATTAAAGATGCGTTTTATACTTTTGCTTAAAAAGGTCAGAATTTATATGTGAATGCATGGAAGTCTGTTAAAAATAAATAGCTAAAATATACTGTACCAAGAAACAAACACAAGAAAGCTAGAAGAGCTATTGATAACATTAACTGTTCCTGAATACACTTATAAAAATGGAATTAGTTTGTAAGAAAAAATAAAAAATAAAAAAAGGAAAACTTCATGCATTATGATACAAGGGTGTAGACATAATGATGACCTTAAACATCCAGATAATAGAGTCACAAAAATTATATACTATAAAAACCTAGCGAGACTAATAAATTGTTCATATAACTCAGGCTTTTGAAATGTCATATTCATCTACTAGGAATGCATTCTCTTTTCAAATTTCAGTACAATTTAATAGTGGAAAATATACAGGCTGTAAACTAGGTCTATATTATATTTGGTAGATATAAATATTCTGTATTATATTTTCTATCACAAAATACTAGAAGACAAGGTAATATAATATTATAGAAAGTATATATAATTGGAAATTAACACATATTTAAACAATGAGTCAAAGATAAATCTCTTGACTTTATAAAATGTTTTGAAATTAATGACAAAACACATACATACACTGAATATCAAAACTCACTGAATATAAGAAAAAGGAGTACAAATAAAAAGAATTCAAATGATACACCTACACAGTGACCTAAAGATCTTTATTAAGAATCCAGGAACAAAAAGCAAAGTGAACTCAAATAGGTGGGAGGAAGAATATAATAAAGATAAAGCCAGAAATCAATGAGGCAGAAGCAGATGGATTTAGTGTAGCCAAAAATGGGTTAGGTGAAAAAGAACCAACAAAATTTACACTTCACTCAGAAAAACTGACCAAACAATAAAGGGAAAGGACATAAATCAATAATATCATAAATAAAAGACCAAGGTTATCACAATGGGGAGAATGCCTCTAATATCCTTGTAAAAAAATAGTGTAGACTTCAAGGGGAGGGTATTTTTAGGTATCTTGAGCTTATCTTTAATATCCAGTTTGTCATATTGTTGGCCATAGCAACTGGGTTTTTCTTCATTAATTTTTTTAAAAAATATTATTGCCTATTAAGGCAACCAAGTAGTCCTTGTATTCCAAAGGTTATTATCAACTTTCCTTATGAAAGGGTATTCAATTCATTTGTAAATTCACTTTTTATCTCAGAGCTTTCAGACATTCTCTTTAAAATATTTGCTTATTTATTGCTAAACTTCATTTCCATGCAATTTCATTTTTAACCTCAATATTAATGATACTTATGTAGAAGCAATAAAAATACTAAAATACAATATAAACTATTAGAAGGTCTCAGGTCATCTTGGGTAGCTACTAAGTAATGTTGGTAAAGCTAAGCTTTATCCAAAGCCCTAACAAATCCATTCCTCCTCTTTCCCATCTATACAGGGCTGTGATTAAATTCTGGGAAATAACTATGATTTATGTATTTATGACAAACAACCATTCCTCAGCTAGTCTGTGCTTGAATCTGTCACAATCCTCTTTCCTACTTCCTTAGGTTACTGCATTAGCCTCCATGCCTTTTGTGTAGACTTTGATTCATTCTTGCTAATTTAAAATTAAAATATTATTGAAAAATATTAATGCTGTAAGTCCATGTAAAATTGGATCAATAGAATAATTTTAATTTGAGCATGTCTAAAATTAATGTATAGAGAGTTGTTATACTCTATCTTCTGATTTCAAAATCAAGGAGTTTTTACATGGCAGTCAAATATGTTATTAAGCTTGGTTTTGTCTTTATTATATAGCAAAATAATATTCTTTGCCTACTTATGTCACCTACAGAAAAACCATGCTAAACATATCTGAAGAGTAGAAAACCCAAAAGAACAAGGCTCAACTAATTATGCTTTGTGTTTTTCTTTTTAGATAAAATGTTGTTACCTGAGCCACAACTAAGTAGATCAATGATTCATGTAACGGTCTATAATTATGATTGCCTTCCCATTAAGAAAGAGAATGTCAATCTTTGTGAACCTGTCCAAAATGTATTCAGATTTCTTATTTACATATCAGGCATAATTAATCAGGAAGTATTTAGCAAATAATTAAATGAATTAATATTGAGATTTATCCTTAGGTAGGAGGGTCCTAGAAAATGAGGTATGGAATAAAAGGCATAAAGGCAAACTTTTGGGGAAATTGCTAGATAAAACTAAGGAATGAATACAAAGAACAATTTTCATTTGAGCATGGATGCACAAGACAATCATTCGGGGAGTTGTTAAAACATATGTGAGTTTTATCTGTACCAAACACCCATTAAGTCTGGGCCCTGCCAGTTTGTACTTTTAAAATGTTCTCATGATAATACCAATGAAAAGCCAGTTATATATGATCAAATGAAAAGAATTGTGAGTCTTACAAGTTAGTTTAGACTGAATGTTTATGCTGTTTGATGAACTATTGCCTCTTCTAATCAAATATTCTCTCATTTTGAATCTAATATTTATTATTTTGATGATATTAATCACTTTTCTTCTTCTGAGGAAACAAAACTAAGACATCTTTCCCAACATAATATATGCTGGTTTATATTCAGAGGTCAACAGATATTAAAGTATACAGGTTGATTTAATTCAGCAGGTTTTTTTCTATTATCCCAATGTGTCTTTGCAGCTGTCCTTCCTTTCTTATTAGCATTTAGAAAATTTAAAGTTAATGAAGCATTGCATAATCTATCTTTGGGGGTTCTTTATTATCCCTTTTTGTTTATTAAGCATATATTTTAGAGTTTGATTAGATCTTTCTAAAATTGCTTGCTCTGTTGTATTGTGTAGTATATCTGTAATATGCTTTATGCTGTAATATGCAAAAAGCTGTAACATTTTATCAGACATTACAAATTTATTTCAGAGAAGATGATGACCATAGAAGAAACTCTATACATAGTTTACTGTCTATGTGGAAACTCTTAACCCCTGAGCAAGAAACTGCTATTGCCTCTATTGCTGGTGGTATGCTGTTAAGGCTGGACCAGCAGGACAAAATGAAAGCAACTGCCAACCTTTGCCAAGATGTGGTAGGACAGTCTTTCAAAATTCTCTGCTTCTCGGAAATGTCTATCATATATACCAGGCCCATAGGCCAAAATTGGATTTCCCAATGTTACAGAAAAACCTGGGGTAATTGTCCAGGCACCCAGATGTCCCTTTCATTAGGTAACATTTCACTCTTCTGGGATCTTTAATGGAGTTAAAGACTAAATATTAGACTTAAAGTTTTTCTTAGTTATGATGAAAAGCAAACATAGATATAAAACTTTTGACTTACAAAGATGGGCTAAGTAATAGAATATTTTCTCTGATTTTGCCAAAAGAAAATGGACTGGATATTATAAATGTAATTTATTAACTATTTTTATATATAATTTTACTATGTTAAGGTTAAAACCATCCCCTTTAATAAAAAGGGGGAAATTCTGTGGAATGTTCCTTCTGTATAGTGTGAATATATATTACTCTTATTGGTTAATAAAGAACTGACTGGTCTATAGCTAGATAGGAAGAGATTGGGTGGGATGACCAGATTAGGAGGATACTGGGAATAAGGAGGGTGTAGACTACACTAGCAAGCAGACATAGAGAGAAAAAGATGGACTTGCAGTACTGAGAAAAGTAAGCAAATTATGTGAAAGCATAGATAATAAATATGGGTTAATTTAAATTTAGAGTTAGCTAGTAACAAGCTTAAGCTACTGACTGAACATTTATAAGTAATATATCCCTCATTGTGTTTATTGGGAGCTGCTGGTGGGACAGAAAGTTCCACTTATATATTTGTTTTGCCTAATTTTGAATATTTTTGCAAGTAAGAATTATACATAATTACTTTTATTTATAATCTTTCACTACAACAATTTTAATCAATACCTGTGTTGTGGTGGTTTGAATAGGAATAACCCCATAGACTCATGTGCTAGAATTCTTGGCACATATTAGAAGGTGGGGTCTTGTTGGACAAAATATGTCACTGTGGAGCTGGGCTTTGAGGTCTTAAATGCTCAAGCTAGACCTTGTGTGACTGTCTCTTCATTTATTTGTGGATCAAGATATAGAACTATCAGCTTTTCTCTGGTACCATGTCTGCCTACACACTGCCATGTTTCCCACAATAATGATAATGGACTAAATCTTTGAACTGTTCGACAGCCCCAATTAAATGTTTTGCTTTATATAGTTATCATGATCATGATGTCTCATTACAGCAATAGAAACCCTAACTAAGGCAGGCATGTAGTATGTTTAGGTATTTTTTCAGAGAAGCTTTTATTATCTGGAGGTAGTGTCACATGTATTTTTTCCTCCACTGAAGAGGCAGATGAATCTGTATAAATTTGGACTATCCTGGTCTATATAATGAATCTCAGGCCATTCAGGGTTATAGTTTGAGACCCTGAGAGTCTTCTGTGGCTATGCTATATGTTGCTTATTAATTTACCTATTAACAAGAATTATTGTTTGTTTTCAATTTTCTGTTGCCTTACATAATATCACCATTAACTTGTTGATAGTTTTTCACTTGCCTTATATTGATTTATATACTTGTTGAGGGTTCTGATGAATGGAGAAAGGATATAATTCCTTCTCTAAGACAGGAACATCCTTGATAAAGCCAGTAATGGCTTAGGGCCCAAAACTTTGGGGTAGCTTCACCATTGTATCCTGGTAATTCAATTCTTCCCCTTATAAGGGCTTATGGTTATCAGTTCCATGGTTCTGAGCTTGGTCTACAACACTCTTAAAATATTCTATGATCTTATTATATAACATTGTCTGATTTGCTTCCCTCTGGTTTCATCCCATTTTATTATAGTTTCTGTTGACTCAGTCCAATTTTCAACCTGGAAATAGTGTACAAGATGCTGTGCTTCTTAATAAGCTTGTTTATCATAAGGCATAGCTTATACAAGACATCCTGAGCCCTCATGTTCTGTCTCTTTATTCCTGATCCCTAGTCCTTCCTTCTCTGGACCCTGTCCACTAAGGAATGGCCTATTGGTCCAAGTTATACATTCATTTATCTTGAATGTATATTAGAAGGGAGAATCATGGATGATCATATCCATCATGTGCTTAATAAGAAACTTCTAGATAGGTTTCTAAAATTGTGTAATGTTACACTTTTTTAAAGATGAATTTTTAGAAGCCTGAGAAGATAGTTCAGTTAGTAAATGACTTGACTATGTAAGTATGAGTACTATAGTTCAGTTCTCAAAATTCATGAACAAAAGTCATATAAAGGGGTGCTTGTTTGTTTTCCCATATCTAGAGGGGGTTTAAGTTTTTTGATAAGCCATCCTAGCCTACATTGTAAACTACAGACCAATGAGTACCTTTCTCAGAATGAAAAGAAAATAGGAGGGCTGTGCCTGAGGAACAACAACTGAAGCTAACCACTCACTCATAAATGTTCTATACACAGGGACATGTTATGTAAAATATTATGAATACTTGTTATGTATACACAGGTATGATAATTATGTAAAATATTCTATTTTAGCTTCTACACATTTATATATTGATTGACATTTTAATGTTGCTATTTCATTTTATCAATCTGCTGTATTATTATGCATTTTAATGCTTTTCTTTCCTTGTGAGTGCCATCTCAAAATCTTGGTGAGTATTTGAAAATTATTTTAATGAAAAGTTCTCTTCTAAAGACATTTAGAGAAGGGAAAAACTTATTCTTTTTTAGTACAGTATGTGATTTTATTGAAATCTAATCATGTGGAAAATGGATATGTAAACAGACATTCATAATATTGTATGATAAAATGCTTTTAAAGAAGGTACATAAAAGTGAATCTTGCCTCATTTTATCTAAACATGTTATTGAAGATAGTTATACTGAAACTGCTTAAAATATTTTAGATATTGTAAATGAATTTTCTGAATGTTGAAATTCAATTCCAATTTTCTTTCTTTGCTGATTCATTCCCTTGATATTTCAGAAACCACATTGTATTTATAAGTGTTTATTAGTACCTTTATATTACATTTATACTTACTACCAAATAATATTAACCTCTTGACCCCATAAAATAGATGGTCTTTGTGAAGGTAGACTTAACATAACAGAGTACCCCATATGATCTTAAGTCATATATAAAATATTCCAGTGTGACATTATTTTGTTTGTTTTTTAGATTATAATACAATTACATCATTTTCACCTTCATTTCCTACCCCTAACCCCCTCATGCCCTCCTACTTGCTTCCTTATAACTTTTGGTCTCTGTTTTATTGTTGTAACACACATATTTACATATTCATAAACATTGAAATAAACCCTCATCAATCTGCATATTGTTACTTGCAAGTATGTTTTCAGAGCTGACCATTAGGATTTGGATAACTTATGGAATAATCATTTTCTCCACTGTGAGGATCTTTCCTTGCCAATGTACCTTCTGATTCATTTATTAAAGAGTTAAATGGCGAATAGCGAGGAAAGAGCTATAGGCGGTACTTCCAAGCACAGAGAAGACTCTGTGAAGAAGGGAGATAGAGAAGCGAGCCAGACATGGAATGAGTAGGACACACAGAATGGAACAGAGGTAAAAGTCACATGGTAGAACATAATTTAATACAAATATGGGCTAATTTAAGTTATAAGAATTTGTTGGGAACAAGCCTAAGCTACAGGCCAAGCTTTCATAATTAATAATAAGTCTCTATGCTGTTATTTAGAGCTGGTGACAGAAAAGAAATTCTGCCTAACCAAGTTGACCTTCCCTGGATAAGACTATTTATTTTGCCCTGAGCATCCCTAGGTAGCCTGTAGTTTTTTGTTTTTTTTCTTTTTAATATGGTTGCAGTCTCTTGGGCTTTCCCATCCCATCCCTTACTCTGTCCATTATGACATGTCTATTGTAGATATCATTGTCCACATTATGTTTTGAAAGTTACATTATCGAGATTTTATGAGGTGTAGTGTATGACATTATTAGGAGTAATGATCTCATAACAACCTCCTCAGCCTCTAGCTATTATACTTTCTTCTGTTTTTCTTTCATCCTGAGATAGCTTAATTTGGTGAAGACAAATGAGTTCTTGTACTTTTTCCCTTCCCATTACCAATTACTCTGTTTCAATATTTTCATCATATGAAATTTTAAACCATAAGTGAATTAAAATTGATATACTCTTATGTAAAAGAAATTATTATTGATTAAATGGACAAATTAATCAATACACTGCTTAAATTCTTTCCCTATTTATGCTATTTCATCCCAAGTGTTACTTGTTCATTTGGCCTACAACTTACTGTGTAAGACACTCTGGCCTTAAACTCACTGTGATCCTCCTCTGTCAACTTTCTCTTTGACAAGATAAGTGATTTGCATCATCTCTATTCAAATATTTTTCTAACTCTCTGAAATCTAGGTTTTTTTCTTCTATGTTTAGATACGACTTGGAAGAAAACACACAAAAATGTTTTCTATTTTAAATGTTATTCTTAGTTTAGTCTTGTAAAGATAATTGTGCCGTTTTTGGTTGCTTCTATCTTTTGTATATTTTATGTAAATTTTGAATGCCATCCTTCCATGTCTTACTATTAAAGATCCAATGTACAGTTTCATTGCTCTATAATAATGATTTGTCTAAAGTCTGTGAAGGTGGTTATGTAGTTAGGAAAACTTGGTGTTCTTCCTGACAACTAGAGCTAATTTCCAAACACCCAAGTAGGGTACCTTTCAGCCACATGTAAGTTGAACTCTTTTCAACATGGTCTTCTAGCTTTCACAAGTGGCCTCTCAAATTTGTGCAAATCCACTCACAGACATGTACACATCAAACTAATTAAAAGGAAATAGACCTATAAAGTGGTCTGCTTTTATTGATCACTGACAATTGATTCCTCAATATCAGTGTTTGTGTTTTATATTAGGTTTGCTTGAGTAAGTTACAGATTGTGAATAAATATATGGACCCATTGTTTCGAAATTGATTTGAATGCAAATATCTTTTTTCTTTTCATGTCTGGACCTATGCAGGAAACGTTTAAACAGAGAGGGCAACTGCAGGAAGTCACCACAAATAGTCTCTTATGGTGCTAGCTGTGCATAGAGCAGCTAGGAGTGTGAAACCTAGATACCACTGAGGAAGGAAGGCTGGAAGGTGAGCAACACCCACTCTCAGAACCCAGACAACTACTTAAAATGCAGTGTCAATCATGTAGTGCAATCAGTTAAAAGTATTATGGGATACAAGAGAGAAACACCAGGAAGGAAGACCTCTTACTTATTAATGCAGTCAGAACAATATGGTTTTGTCATTAAAAAATGGACACCAAGCAAGGCAGAGAAAAGACCTATGACCACTGCTGCCAGGAAAATGCTCCAGCAACCATGAGAGAAATGCAAATGTTGCATAAATCAGGGGTTCAAGAAACGAGAGAACAGATCCCAGGAGAGAGACTGATAATTTAAATGTGCATGAATAAATATTCATTTCATCATTTAAACACATAGAGAGATTATCAATTTTTGATAAGGAGACCACACTTATAGTCAGAATGCAGAGTGGTTACAGGTAGAGACTGTGGTGCCCTAATGTTAGTATCCATTTCTATGCTAAGCCTTCCAGTTTTTAGCTGTTTTCCAATAAGTATGGTTATAGATTCAAAATCCATTTCATACATAAATTGAGGACCATTTATGTCTCAATGATATGTTCACCATGGCTCTAAGGAAGTGCCTACCCAGTGGGGCTGTTCATCTCCACAATAGAAGATGGCAGTCACTCATTAATACTTGTTCAGTTCATAAATGAATGGATTATTTAAGTATGCAGCATACAAGAATTTAGATTTACAACTACTAAATTATATCTGTTCTACATTTGTTCTTTTGTGTCCAAGTTCAATTCAATAATTAATCTAATTAGTAACTGTAGTTTTAATTTAACTGATGATTAGGGCTGTATCTCCTCATCATTATTGGATATGCTTTGAAAGGCTGCTTTCATTTCCTGTACTCAATCAAGACCTAGTTCTCTGTAAAAGTCTTCATAGTTCTTAAAACATCACTAAAAGCTCATTTACAGATAATAACAATAAAGTAGCTGAGATTGCCACTTTGTATTCAGTTTTTATTCCATGTACATGATTACTAACTACTCACATTTTTAGCAAAATAAATTATGTGAATATGTGGTATACAGAGACTTTTCTATTGGGGTTAGACATAAAATTAAAGCTTCAAATAAGTTTGGTAAGTTCTATCACTAAACATCAACCATGTCTTTAGAAGAATTAACTTACCCTCTGACCTTAAACTCACTGTAGCTTAGGCTAGTTTGAACTCAGAATCCTCCTTTTGCACTAATAAATTTTCTGTATTAACTTTATTGCTTCTTAATTTTGTTCTCTTTAGTGGATATTTCTTGCATTGCCAGAGAATTACATATGTAGACTATTAATATTTTGTCTTCAACAAAACTATTTTAAGTTCCACCGAGGAGGATTCAATTTTGTGTGATTTGTTGACATGAATTAGTAAATTAAGAGGGTAGAAAATGGCATGGAGTGTATGTGATATATATCTGATATTTTCTCAAAAATAAATTTAGTTCTACTGCTTAAAAAACATTCCTGAATGAGTTCTTCAATTGGAAATAGACACTGGTATAGTCTCACCCTTTGAAACAGGGAACACATTATATCATATCAAATATTAACTCTGATGTGCAATGGTAATTCATTATTCTATTATCCTTAATTGGAAAAATAATTTTGCACAGAGGGAAATCAAATATGACTTTAATTCCCCAAATTTGTTAAATGAGAGTAATTGTTGTTACTATTTCTTCCATGGGAAATTGACTCTTTCATCATCTTTGGATTTTAGAGGTAGTCATTAATATATTATAATTTGTCAAGTTTTATATATAAGACAATACAAGAATTATATGAGAATATCTGTTTCTGAGTTTTAAAGTACTTTAAGAAAATATGGACAAATGTTATAGAACCCCATAGAGAAGTCCTGAGGCATAAGGATTATTGTGTGATATTAGTTAGATCTTTTGATATTTCATCAGTTTTGCACGTTAAAGGGCTACACTTCTACTGTTGCAGGATGGGGTAGAAGTGTTTTGTGAGTCGAGTTTCCCTTTTACAAAGATGAGGAAAGTCAAGGGTATACATTCAAGGACATAGTGTGGATTACTGATCTGATATTCAATTCATGCTCTTTTATGAGCATCTTTAAATCTTTATTCAGACTCAATTATTTATGGATCATCAGTATTGACTGACAGAAATTTTGAGTCAGTTTAAATACTAGGGATCTTTGCTGAATTGCATTTCTAGGCAGTTTTCATTTCAAAGACACACTCAGAAACCAGGATGCTATACATTTATTATTTATTTATTTATAAATCTCTTTGTTCTAGCTAGGACTATTGTGCTCATTACCTGGCCTCTAAAGCTAGAGTATAGAGATCATAATTCTGACATTGCTTGCCCTATCTTCCTTAGGGAATTGGCTTGCTAAATGCATTAATAATAAGTTTGCGCTGTGCTGCATCTCAAGTAGGGCAGATCTTAGAAAGGTTGATGGTGTAGTATTACTTTGAATAAATTAAGTAACAAATTAAAAATGCTGGTAACTTTGAAAGGTTGAACTTGAAATACAAAATTTTAAAACGGCATTTTTTTTGTATCTCATAAGCCCAATATGGTTTTATGTATAACCACATTTATATAAACTACCTCATGGTTAGGATTAGAAAATGCTTATTAACTCAATGCCATTAACTTTTTAAAAAATCAAAAGTATGTTTTTATTTGCAGTTGACAATAAATTGCATCAGCTTTATAACAATTGATAATTCATATATAATTTCATATGCATATGTGATATATTTTTATTATATCCCCTTCTAGTTAACAACTTGTTAATAGTTAACAGTTTGTTCACTGTTATTCTTTATAAGATAAAGAAGTATTGCAAGAGAAAAACATTTAACATCAAACACGACTCTGTCCTTATCATGGGGTACAAAGAGTGTAAGAGCCAGAGGACAGTGAGCACTACTCTGAACTAGAGCCCTCTGGGCAGTACAAGACCCTTGTAACCATGCTCTCTCAACAACGGGGGTGTCCTGCATAAGACCCCCAGAAGATAAACCAAGTCAGTGTTCAGAATGACTGATGATGGGGCTCATAAAGTCACAGCCCCAACTGAAGAGGGTTATTTTTCAGTATATGTTATTGTATCTTGTAATAAATTTTGACTTGTGAAAAATACAAATAAAGGAAACATTAATAATAGGTAATTATGTCTTTTAAACATTGGGAATTTTATACATTTACACTCCCTTTCCACCCTGTGATTTCTCACGTAAAATTTAGGCATAGATGCTTGTCAACAAGAGTCTCCTCAGCTGATGTGGCTTATCATAAATTATTGTGAAGATTGTTGAGAATATTTTCAGAGCACACATACATAAATCATTTTGTAATTCTGTATATCTTAGCATGTTCTGATTTTACTATGAAATATTCTTAACTTTTATCCTCAGCTTGCTACTCCTCTGTATCATATAATGTTCAATAACCATGTATAAAACATCTAATGATTATGCTGTTTAAAATCTAGCTTCTAAGATTGCAATTTAAATAATCAGAAAACTGAAATATTTTTCTTGTATGTCATTTAAAAATTTTCTTTTCTAAATACTAAGACACATTTCTGTAAAACACTATAATTGATTGCTACCAACACATTCCAGGTGTCACTTCTGATTCTATTAAGCCAGAAATTCTGTTAGTCATGCTAATAAAATATTCTTATGTGAGGATTCAGTGCTTGCAATGCTTATTTTGATGGAATGAGACAAGTGATGCCAGTATATTGTCTATTGGATCTGATGTACAATGAATCAGATGAAAGCCCATATTTCATGCTATGCTGAAAATAATGATAACCAAAGGTTGAGACTTAGACCTGAAAAATTGATTTTGATTCTAGATACAAATGCATATAAATAATTCTTTAATCTGCCTTCACTATGATTTGCAGTGTGTTTAGATTGTTTTATTGTTTTGTTTAATTTTTGCCAAGGTCCCATTTTGCTACCAAGCCTGGTCTGAACCCTAGAACTACTTGCTCAGCTTATAGAGGGCTTGTATTTCAGATGTTTACCACCATTCTGGCTATAATTTGAGTTTTAATCTTACTATACTAAACATATCTGTGACTAAAATCAGAAGTGTTTTAATTTCTGCCAGAAAAGGCTAAATATTGTTTTCATACCTTCATTTCAAAAGACAACTCTGTTTCAAAACATCAATCAAATAATCATAAGGGCAAGCATATTTTACCTGGAAAGGTATAAGTACTTTTTGGTGGTATAACAGATGTTAATATCATTTGAGGTCCTCTGGATTCAGAGACAACATTTAGCATGCTTGGTTTAAAAAGACTTACAGGCAGCATACTTCCACTTTTGACAGTTTCCCAGTAATATAAAAGACCTGGTTGAAGTTACAACACACGTATGTTTCTAAAAGTGATTTCATGTTGATGGCAGATTAAAGCAGTATGTGATGTTACTTGTACGGAGATGCAATTATTTTACATGAACAGCATCTGCTGTTGTCTCTGCTGCTTTTTAAATTGACATGTATTTGGAAGTAGAGGGAAACTGAGTGTGTACAGCTTCTTCTCACATGCTGCACCATGTGAGAGTCAAGTTAGGCATTTGCCTGTGTTTGTGAATCAACCGTCTGTCAAGTGACCATGTACCCCATCCTTTTATCAAATTTCTTCTCCCTGATACTTTTGAAGGAGTTAAGTTTCTCTGAGTTAAAAAAAAAATGTTTCTGTAAGCTTTAACAATTTGTGATATATTGTCTAAGGAAGAAAAATTAGACCCAGAACTGGATGAACAGTGCTGGTTTATAAAGAATGCTGAACTAGAAACACATATGGTGCTTTTGTCCAATGACAGAGAATAAGCATCTCTCTGAGATATCACTGAATCACTTTAAACAGCAAACTTATAGATGTTTTAACCAGATCCATGTTGCAAGAGAATGGTCTCCAAAAAACAAATTCAAGCAGTAGGAATAAGAAGGGGAAGGATAAGGAGAACATGAGGGAATGGAATGAATGAGATGGGGGCAAGACAGAGAGGAAGAACAAGGAAATAGATATCTTAATTGAGGGAGCCGTTAGAGGATTATGGGGAAAGCAAGAAACCTGGCACGAGGGAAATTCCCAAGAATCCACAAGGATGACCCCAGTTAAGATCCTAAGCATTAGTGGAAAGCGGGCCTGAACTGGCTTTCCCATGTAATCAGATCGATGACCACCTTAATTGTCATCAAAGACCCTCCATCCATCCAGTGATGGAAGCAGAAGCAGAGATCCACAGTGAAGCCCTGAGCTAGTCTCTCAAAGTCCAAAGAGAGGGAGCTAATGAGAGCGTACTGACTGTGAACAGACAGCAGAGGAACCAGAATAGGACCAAGCTAGACCCTCTGAATATGGGTGACAGTTATAGGACTGGGTAGTCTGTGGGGCGAAGAGATGATATAAGCATAAAATTATATACCTTTTATCTGAACTCAGTGTTCAATATTGAAATTTTAGTTTGTACAAACTTAAGACAATTGGAATAAATCTCAAAACAATGAAATCTACCAAGTTGAAATTAATAGTGGTATTTTTTCAAAAATTTATATGTAGCTTAGCATTCATTTTAATTTCATTTCTTATTTTTCCAATTCAACATTTTATATTAATAATTTAATTTTGTACAAATGTTAGTAAATCAGGAATCTACTTTTAAAAAAAATCTACTAATAGGCAGTGTTGAATATTTAAATTCTCATGTAGAAAACACATATTTTGGAGATTAAAATATGTCATCAGAGGTTGTCTAAGCAATAGTGTCACATAAGTCAATTTTGAAAGTGAAAATACTATTGAATAAATTAGTACAAACATTTAAGATGCTCATAAAATATCTGTTTATTGATAATCAACATTTAAAAAGGTCAAATAAAATCATTCTACTTTTAAAAATGAAGCTTTTCCTCTTTGTTTTAAAATATATTTCTGTCATTTCCCCATTGCCCTTTCCTCTTTCATCCCTTCCAAGCCCTGTTTTAATCTTATTCTAAGTCATAGCCTCTTTTTCTATGATAACTGCTATTATATCTATAGCATATAAATACATAACTATATAAATGCAATCTTCTGAGTCTGTTTGGAGCTGCTTGTGTCTGCATGACTTCAGTGATAACCACTTGGTATTATATAAATAGTCAAGGTCTCATCCCTCAGGAAAACTAGTTCTCCCTCTTAGCAGTGGTTATTTGCCTGTGGTTCTTTGTCTAGGTGAAGCCTGCTGTAAAATTTCCCCTTTCATATTATTATGCATATTAGTGTTTTCCTTCTATCGGTTTTGATTAGGCAGCCATATTGTGGTAGCATAGCCCCAAATCTTTGGTGTTAGCAAATAACACTGAAAAGCCACAGAAACCAGGAAAACAAAAAAGGATCTGGGTTAAGTGGTTATAGAGGGGGATAACAGGATGCAGCTTATATGAAGGTGGGGTAGAAGATGTAGGGAGGGGACCTTAACTGGGAAGAGGAGCAGGAGATAACACAGAAGATATAGGGAGATGGGATAAATAGCAGTATGTTTGATAAATCCTTAGAAAACAATTATGTTTTATTACCTAAAATGACATGAAATTTGTATAACTATATATGTATATATAAGTCTTTGCCACTAGAGCTGACAATGTTTCCCCAAGCATTGTAGACCATCTAACAAAAACCAGGCATGAAAACCTGTTTCTGAGCTGTTGGTGAAGAGAGTCTAAGGGGGTTCCCAATCAATACAGGATATAGCTGTTGCTTTTAGTTAACTCCCAGAGGTTGAAGGTAAGTCCCTAATGCTGAAGATACCATATAAATTCAAACTCAGGACTCAGAAGGTTTGAACTGGATTTTTCTGAGAGTCTCTTTTATGAGGACTTTTCATATTACTAGAACTTGATAAATGGTTTATCAAATGGGTAAAGCAATCCTCAATTCTACCCAGCTATAAAGCCTATGAACCACAGTAATGGTGAGCCCTGCAAGAGACTGCTAAAAGTGCAATAGTGGCGTTCAAATCTAGGTGGCAAGCTACAGTTCTCAAGGCCTGATCCGCACAAAGGATATTATGCCTGGTGCTATAAATCTAGCCAACTACCAGGGATGATGAGGCCAGGGATCTTAGAGGAGAACCTACTCTCATCACTTCACTAAAGAAGGATAATTCCTGGCTCTAATCTAAAAATTTACCCTTAAATTACAGTGAAGTTCTTGCTCCATCACAGAAACTTCCCTTTGCAGCAGGCAGAGGCCATCATGGAAAGATAATCATCTTCTACAATTTTCATTGATAACAGTGATACTGAATGCAAGAATGAAAATTTTTATATGATTTTAATAAACAATCACAATGTATTTATATAGAAAAATCAGCTAATATGTTTTGAAGTTTCTCATAAGCCAAACCCTGTTAAGAACGGTCTTCCCATATCCATTGGACATGTAGATATATTTTCATTACATACATAAATTTCCAAGAACTATTCAATGAAAACATTTATGTTAAACAGTAAACACATATTTTTAATTCTTGGAGGAAAAAAACTTCCTTCAAGATTCAGGAACCACTCATAATTTTATAAGCACAGTCATCTTTTGCATCTTGTAAATCAAATGTATAAATTTGTTACTTATATGATTGCTCAGAACATAATACTATACATGTCATGTACATTTTATTTTCACACATAGTTAGTGATCAAACAGTTTCAGCATTATTATTAGTATCTATATAGAAATAGACACCTAAATAGTATAATGCCATTTCCTTAGTGTAGTTTTATTTGTCCATGTTTATATTGGAAATTGTTGGTTTTGGTTTGCTTAGCTAGATTGTGTCTATAGCATGAAAATTTTTTCTTCAAAGATATAAATGTCATTTCCATTAGGAACTAGTAGTGTAATTTCAGTTGAACTATAATGTAAGAAAAATAACTTCCCTGAAATAGAACTTCTTTACATACTGAAAAATACCTTTAGATTGTAGTGCATTGTGTCCAGAATATAGCATATATTTCAAAAATAACATGATTACTGTGTCTTTTTATGATATAACTGCTAGGAAAGTATCAGATGGTTGAGAACAGACAGATTTTCAGTCTCAATTTTTAAAGTAATTTTGGGGTTGGGTATAAATAATATTATAGATAGATCGATGTAGCAAAAGTATTTGTGCACTCATCATAAAACAAAGATAAAGAGTGAAACTTCATTATATTTCAGTTTATTTGTATTTTTATTTGATGCTGTTTCCTGAGGAGAGACTTATGACTACAATTTTGAGTATGATTATGGATGATCTTTATAAATTGCTATATCAACCACTGTCATTAAGGATGAATTATGTTACTTATAGTTCATAAAATTGAGTGGTTTTCTTGCTCCTGTAATTTTTTTTAATTTTAAAAATTGTTTTCTTTCAAAATGGAGTATCATAAAAAAATGTTTTCTCATCTATTACATCCTGACTACAGCTTCTCCTTCCTCCATTCCTCCCCATCCCCCATCTTTCTATTTCCCATCTTCCACAGACCCACTCCTCCTCATTTCCCTTCATAGAAGAGCAGGCCTCCCAGGTATCCCAACCAAACACTGCATAACAAGGTTCCATAAGACTAGGCACAAACCTTCATATCAAGACCCCAGCCATCTTTTAAATAAAGTGGTAATTTTTTGTTTATTTTGTTTTGTGTTGTTATTTTTATTTTTTGTTTGGTTGCTGCTGTTTAGTGTTTGCTGTTGTCTTTTTGTTTTGTTTTTATCAGCAATTAAACTGGATATAATTTTTGTTTTGTTTTTATCAGCAATTAAACTGGATATAAATGCATACTAAGGAATTGATGAAATTTTAACCAGTGGTCTATTGTATTAATTTTGCCTGGGGAGATGTAAGTAAATTTCAGCTCACCACAGATAATGCAGCAAGTTATGGACCAGAGAAATTAGTCCACCCAAGACAAGCTGGGTAAACCAGTGAGTATATTGGAGTTCCTTAGAGTGAGTATATTAAAGTGAGTATATTGAGTTCCTTACAGAGACATGGTAACTCAAAGGAAACCATATCCCTGTCCAGAGTGTTATGCCAACAGTAATTTTTATTTCAAACATTTTATATTTTTGGCAGGGGAGTGGATAGTCTTAGGAATCCATTTCTGAGTGTCTTTTTTTCTCTTTTTTTGTATTTTTAGAATTTTAAGCAATCTTTTCTCATTTTACATACCAATCCCAGTTCCCTCTCCCTCCCCTCCTCACGCTACCCCTACCTTCTACCCAACCCAGCCCCTTTAAGAGAGGGTGAGGCTTCTGTAGAGTTTTCTGTTTCATTAACTTCTTACACTTGTAAATTTGGTGATCTTCCTGAGTCTTTAGAGCCTACCTACTCCACCCACAAAATGCTTCAATTTATGTGAAATAACTACATGCTATGGTATAATTAATGCGGAAATTTATACTAGTCTTCATGGCCATATCACCTTGGATATGCCCTGATCTCACATGAAATTTGTGTAGTTAAATATTTGAAATCAAAGTATGTGGTTCTTTGAATTCTGAGAGTGGGAGTATTTTCCAGAGTAGAACTTATGAATTGGTTAACCAATGATATGTGATAGTCACTGAAAATATACATATGAGTAATATTATATAGATAAAGAAGTACGTACTTAGGTATTCAGGAACACAGACACAGTCATTTATATATGCAAGTCGTATAATTGTACACATGTAATGATTAATGCTATGAATTTGAAAAAAAGTAAAGAGGAGAACATGGGAAAGTTAGAGGGACAAAGGGAAGAGAGAAATGAGGTAATTATAACCTCAAAATATAAAAGAAATTTTAAAAATCTTCTAATAATTAGTATCGTATCATTGGTATGGTTTGTTGTCTCAGCATTAAATATTACACACACACAAACACACATACACACATGCAATATTTTTGATCCTGTATAGATACTGTTTTATTAAAAAATATTGAGAATTAAGTAATTTTCAAATGGTTTGGGAAGTAAATACTTATGCAGTATAAACATATTTTATTAGCCACAATTCAGCTATTCATGTTTGTCAGTTAACAACATTTTCTAGAATTTTACAATGAAATGATAGCTATGAAATGAATACTTATATTATCCATAGTTCAGTTTATCATAAATTTATCTTAAGAACATGGCAGCTAAATGGCAACTCCATTATCTCCTTTCTAAGAGACAGTTGTTTTAATAAACTATCTGTTAAACATTTTTCATCAATGTTAAAAACTATAATTCCAGCTTCAAAATGGAAAATGCTATCAGAAAAAAATTAATGAGTTATGTTCTCATGGCATCTTGTCAAACAATTTTGTCTTTGCAAGGAAAATTAAACTTGAAAAGGCAAATACATATAGAAATATATTATGTCAGTCAACCATAAATATAATGGGAATTTGTAAATTCCCTTGAGATGCCAATCAATTACATTGTTAGGATCATATTTGCTAAAAAAAGTATTCAAGTTGTTTATTTTTTATCAGCTCATCTTTATTGTGGATAATCTTTCACATATTTGCATTAAACAGTTTAAAATTCAAGTTTTTATTTTACAGATAACCTAGCATGCATATAAGCCTCAGTCTTTAAATCTGTAGACAAAAATAATTTTTATTTTATTTTCTTATTTTAACATCAAACTCATTATACATAGGGCTATAAGGTGATCTTTTTATATTTGATATCCTTTGTCCTGAGTCATTCTTTGTGGTCATTAATAAAGTTTTAACTTTGTATTCATATTTCAGTGCTTGAGTTGTAAGATTTCTGTTTATGTATAAATGTGATCCATTTCTAAGAACTAAGTTTTATGTGTGATTCTTAGCTTTTCCTAGGCTATGTTTACTGCCAATTGTTTCTTTTGTGGTGCAGATAATCTCTGCATATGATGCCTTCTTAAATGTTCTAGCTTTGATTCCATGACTTCTGATTTGGATACTTTAGTCAAGTAATCAATGACTATTTCTTTGAGATTATTCTCTTTTTTTTTCAGGATTGTTATGACTTTAGTTTATTTTTGTGTATCTAGTCTATTTTGAGTTGGGTTTTGTATATGCTATAAAATGTGACTTTAGTTATTAATCTACAAATAAATATCCAGTTTCTGATATCATTTATTGAAGCCAATATTCTTTCCCCTACTATTCCAGTGAGGGTCACCTGACCTTGTATGTATGTGTTATTTATCAATCTCTATCCTGTTTTATTTGTCTGTCTTTATGCATTGACCATATTGTGTTAATATCTATAGACTTCTAATTTTATATAAGGGAGTGTAAAGTCACAAACAATTAAAAAAACACCATAAAAAGGTTGATGGGATTGTTCAATGTATAAAGTTGTGTACTGACAATCACCATGACATAAGCGTGATTCCTGAAGCCCATGTGGTAGGAGAGAATGGACTCCAAAAATTTATCCTCTGTCCCTCAGACATGATTCTTGGCAGTCATATAGTATGATTGGAATGCTCTTGGGTTTATTCCCAAGTGGTATTGCTGGATCCAGAGGTAGGTTGATTCCTAATTTCCTGAGAAACCGCCACACTGATTTCCAAAGTGGTTGCACAAGTTTGCATTCCCACCAGCAATGGATGAGAGTTCCCCTTACTCCACATCCTCTCCAGCATAGGCAATCGTTGGTGTTTTTGATTTAAGCCATTCTGACATGTGTAAGATGGTATCTCAACGTTGTTTTGATTTGCATTTCCCTTATTGATAAGAAAGTTGAACAGGACCTCATGTATCTTTTGGCCATTCGAACTTCTTCTGTTGAAAATTCTCTATTCAA